>JAMQMW010002372.1:0-16681 GCA_024115155.1 Thelonectria blattea
TCTAATCCACGACGACTCCTTCGTATGTACGGATATCCGTAAACGCGGTCCACTCAATGTGCCGACGGCTTCCATCGAACACGGGGTGGTGGTGTGGACGAGGCGAGGGGAGTGAAAACCCCCACCTTCTTGAGCCTTCATGGTGACTACGTATTGTATGGCTCATCGAGCATGAGGTGGTGGATGAATGGCGAACTGAAGCTGGTATTGCCCTGTCATACTCTGGGGGGCTAGGGTTGAGGCAATAGCTGGACGATGAGAGTGAGATACGGCAGCGACCAGCTCCTGAACCGGTGGTGGCCTTGAGTTGTGGAAGGGAAGATGATTAAGTTGAGGGAGGTCCCGTCTGTTCCCCAAGGAGCGATGGAAACCACCAAAGAGGAAAACCGGGGGTTGATGCCCACCGAGGGCCCCAGCGGCGGGGATGGGCATCTGGTCTGGGGTGCGTTGCGTCGTTGAGTGCTCCGGGCTCCCATGATGTGAGTGTGCGAATGCTACAGTGGGTAGTATTATCTCTCGAGATCGAAGCCTTGGTGCTCGCCAATTATTGCATACCAGTATCCGTAGGTGCGTGGCTGCTCAAATGGCGAAGGTAAGAACCAAGTAGAGATTTGGCATGCGAGGACCAACTTTTTGGCGGCCGGGCTGAAAAGCCGTCAAAGCACGGGCTGTCTTCTCGAACGTCTCCTAGGTCCTCCCGCTGATGTTGAGCGTTGGTGGCCGAGCAAACGTTGGTTCTAGTGCTGTACGGCGATAAATCAGTTGGCACACACCGGTCTGTAATCGACCTGTGAGGGTGCGCAACAGGGACGCATTTTGTGTCATCCTTGGGCCTGTTTTGGCTTCAAGCAGAAATGCCCGTCGAGAAGCGGCCAAAAATGGATGTCGAGGTGTGCGAGTTGTCCAAAATACGCCCAAGCTGTGCGGGTGTTGGTTGCGCTCATGACGACACAGTGAGTGAGTGGAGCCGAATGGTCGAGACTTGCGGTATGAGATTTTGGGAACCTCGGGTGGGAAATGGCTGAATGGGTTTGTCTTCTCGTGTCTTTGTCTCATTGTTAGCTTGCGGCCAGGGGCTGCGCATGTTGGGACCAACCCTTGGGAAAATAAGGCGTCTTGTCGCCTACCTAGGACTTTCTGAACCAAACCCGCACCCACAGCGTATTAGGCAAGCCGGGTGGGATTGATCCCTCAAAGTTAAGGCCATGGTGGCGACACATCAATCTCCTAGCTTCTTGTTGACGAGCACCATGTTGAATCCCGCATGGGTTGGGGTTGGTGAGACGGCAATGTGCCCGTGGCTCGACTTCGAGGCCACACAGTCCACCAACGGTGCAAGAACAAAATCGACAAAAATGGCAAAGAAAGCAAAGAAAAAGTCGACCAGCCATCCCTGGAGCCGTGGGGCTAGTCCCAGAGCCGTGGTCGTCCCTCGACCCCTGCGTTGGGCGAGCCCACTCAGCTTATCGATACTTCCCGCTGGCTGTTCATTCTGCATCCCATATCCTCGAGATTCTGCAGCGCGCATTAGTGATGGAACAGGGAAGCCAATGAGAAATTACCTTGGTGACTTCTTAGAGGTAGAAACCGAATGCAAGCCCGATTGGTGGATGGAAAAGTAGGAAACGGAATGCTCCTGTTACACTGGGCTGACAAAGTGCCGTTGACCGCGGCTGAGTGCGCGGTCGCCATGTCCAAGGCAGGTAGCAACTTGTTCCGCACCTTCTTCCCCCGACTTACCTCAGTAACATTCATAATAACTGAGAGGAAAGCGCAACTCACTCTTTCGACAAGACTAAACGTCCACGGCCCTGGACAGGGGCGTGGTGGCACCTTCCTAGGCATTCGCTCACACACCCACTGCCGGGTTAGCGCCTCCTGTATCCCTCCTTCCCGTCAAAAACTGTGATGTCATCCAACAGCGTGACGGTGGACCCTGGACCCTTCCGAAGGATCTTAATCGGATCGCGGTCTATCCTTCCTCGTCATGCCCTGCCGTCGCAACGTTCTGGAACCTCTTCCTACCACAATGGACCTGTCTCGACCTCTTCAATGAGTCTGCGACGTGTGCTTGGTCGTTTACAATTCTCACGGCCGTTTCCCTTTCAAAACTGGCATTTTCCCGGTTTCTGGGCTCTTGGCAAAATGACGCACACCTGGCAGACGGGAGAGGAAGGGCGCGAAAGTCGCCCCTCCTTGAGCCGGCCATTATCGTTTCTTTTCTCGAGCTTGGTGATACCTCCCTGGATTATGTGAGTGGCCATACCGCTCAATCTCTCAACAGCCATACGGATAGTTTATCTCGAAACGATATGCTATGCAAATAAGGTAATGGACCAATTGCTTTGGTCGCCTCCCAAGGGTCGGATTACTCTGGTAAGTCTGGCACGTGGACCACCTACGTCAACATGGTTTGATGATCGTCATTGCAGTCAACGCTCTGGCTTTGAAGTCGGGGAATTCCACCTCCCATGACGACGGAGTGGTCTTTGCTAAGCGGCCTGGTTGCCTGAGGTATTGCGTAGTTCCGGAAGGGGACCCGGTAGGAGCTTAGAGCCTCCCCAGCCGCCGGTGCTCTCTATTCGCGACGATGTCCTCATGTTCAGCTGCGGTCCATGTTGTGTAACTGGCGGATGGGGTGGCATGCTGACTTGTCCTCACGGCGCTAAAGGCCGATTTTGGGTCTAAGGGTCAAAGTATGGTTTTGAGGGCCAGGACATCCGGGGTTGCATCGAGTCGCCGATACCACACACATTAAATGCCTCTTGATCTGGTGTTTCGTCATAGGCCATCAAAGACGGCAACAACTCAACACCATTGGTGTGCGTTGAGCCATCATTGCCAGCCAAAGATGGGAAATGAGGCCCAGACCAGGCTAATGAGACTAAATTGGGTCTCCCCAAGTTCGCAGCCACTTCTCATGGGGCTGTGCACAACCCAGCCACAGTGGTCAGATGGGATCATTCAATCTTGATCAAGCAATAATTAGAGATCCGATCAAGGTAATTAATGAGGCATAGTCCAAATATTAATGCATTCTTAAAAGAGATTGCAACCTAAAGGGCTCAAACCGAGGGTTCAAACACCGTGCGTGCGCACGCAGGGCAAAGTGCAAACCCAAGGCAGCCGCAGGTCAAAGTTGGGATTCATCTCCACCATTCCTCACGGT
The DNA here is from genome assembly GCA_024115155.1 of Thelonectria blattea. Taxonomy (NCBI): domain Eukaryota; kingdom Fungi; phylum Ascomycota; class Sordariomycetes; order Hypocreales; family Nectriaceae; genus Thelonectria; species Thelonectria blattea. Next base: position 3,170 of record JAMQMW010002372.1, read on the forward strand.
CCAAGGCCAAACTGAACCTCGATTCACCTTGCCTAAATCCGTTCCGGTTGGTTCCGTGGTTTAAGTTGACTATTCGGTGCAGAAAATGTTTCCCTCTTTGATTTGCGTGGGATAGGCTCTGGCAAGTACCGATGGCACATGACATGTGTCAGCCACGTCAGGTACCTTCCTCGATTGGAGCTTCCTGAGCACCTGCCGATGGAGGGGTTGCCTGCCTCAGCCCTCAGGTACCGCAATTCAGGTACCGACCCGACCAAGACCAGCGCCTGCCTGATTCTCTCTTGCTTAATCATTTAAGCCGAGACACCAACATCAGTGAAGCGCAAATCCATCCCTCTCCTCTTCTTTACCTCCATCGCCGCTCTTTTGCCTTATCGCCATCGATCCCGACGTCTCCGACCTTGGGCATCGGGTCCCCCGCCCTGACACCGCCTTTCGTCATGGATTCCGTCGAGTCTGTTGCTGGCGACTGCCCCGCCATCAATCCCGACGAGCGAGGCACCTTTGCTCAGCAACTATCCATTCGTTCAGCACCTACACCTATGAGAGAGGCCATCAAGTTCGAGATCCCGGCCGACTGCCGCGACTTCTTTCCCTTTGCCCGCCTGCCTGCCGAGCTTCGCCATCAGATCTGGGGAGATGCCCTCGCAACTCCCGGCATGCACTTTCTCAGGATCCAGCCCGAGAGCTCGAGCGGCTTTGCAAGCTGGTGGGCCAAGGGCTCCGTTTCGTTGCCTGGCGATTCCGATGACGAGGAGGAGGACCGTATCGTCTTGGAGACGAGGAACGAGGTCGCTCCGACGGAAACCCAACGTGCCACTCTCGTGCCTCAATATCCCACTCCCCAGGCCGATATCTCGTACTATACTACCCTTAACCAGGAGCTCACCAAGTTCTCCGTCACATGCAACGAGTCTGCCTCGGTCATTAAGCGCTTGATGGCCCGACCAAGCATTCTTACACTAGAAAACGGCCGAATGATTAGCCTTGACATGCAATCGGATATCGTCTATCTGGAGTACGTTCCGCCGGCAGTCTTTGAAGACAGCTTGCGCTTTGTGAAGGACCTCGAATGCGCCGGACTTGAGAAAATCCGCAACGTCGCTGTTCGATACTGCCACAAGTGGCATCGAGAGCAGTCACCGCCTCTGTGTCCCATTTGCGGACTGACGCACCCGCAACCTGATAGATTTGCATACCCCAGCCACCTTTACCAGTTCATCGCCCGGCACCTACCCAACCTGGAGAACTTCTACTTTGTGGATTACTTCATCTTGCGAAAGTCGGCCGAAGAAGATGCCCGGGAATGCCAATCCAAGGTAGAATGCACCTCTACCAGAAAGGCAGCGGGTCGGTACCATTCTCCATGGCCTCCCTTTCTTGGTGCTGACGGTTCTCTAGGTAAAGCATCATGGGGCAAGTTCGAAGGGGGAAACCGGACATATTACGAGGTGGACCAGAAAGAATGGTCTGTTAAATCCAACGTGTTCGAGACGCTGTCTTGGGTGCAGGACTGCTTCGTCCAATATGCAAATGCAAGCAGGCTAGCCACGCACAAGAAGCCCCAAGATGTCAAGTTTGGTGTGCTGGCGTGCGAGTGGAGTGTTGGACGTCCTTCGGAGACGAAGAAGGCCCCGGTCACACCGGTTAAAAAGGGACATAACAAGCGAGCGTTTTGCGGGGAGCACGCAACGAGGCGAAACCGACGCTCGACAGTTGTGACGTCGGTTCGGGAGGCGAGTCCTTTCGAGGCGGGAGCTGGGTATCCGTTCGTCTTTGGCGATAACGGGAGGAATGACTTTGAGTTCACATTTGAGATGGCTCGACGATGATGGTTGGATGCCGGGTTTGCTCTGGAGTTTTGGAGTTGGGTAGGGTGCCTCTCGATCATGTACAACATCACGAAGAAACGACTGTCTTTCGCCTGCTACACAAGGGGTTAAGGGCCGGCTGGGATCACTGGACTATGGTGTTGGGACCCGGGAGGTTTGGGGGGAGCTTAATTAGTATTAACGCCGCACAAGTTGACTCTGGCGTGTATTTTTCTCTACTCAGACGCTCACTTATACCCTGATATTCCTATTATGTTGAGGACTTGATGTGTCTTGTTATGGAGGATGTGAGTATGCTATCGACTATCTGCAAACTATTACGCTCTTGGTCATATGTATGTGCGGGCATGTAATGGAGACTACTATATTGCCTTTGATCCCTATATAAAGTAGGATGGCATAAAGGAAGAATATAGCGTATCCGCATGTGCATGTAAATTAAGACGTCTCACCCTTGTCAAGTTGGCAAGTCGGGGCAGGGAGAAGCCTCCGAAGCAACTCCACAAAATCCTCCGAACCCCCCACCGAGGCCAAGCCATCCATCCTCACCTTTGATCCATCTCATCTCATCTCTCTCTCCCGATATTCATCCCAACTCACAAACTGCTCTCCTTTTCAAACCATGCACTCGCCATCCTCGCCCGCCCCTCACCCCAACCAAGTCCGCTCCGCGTGCGAGCGTTGTCGTCGGCAGAAGCTCAGATGCACGCGCCCAGTCCCCGCGTCGGCTTCGTGTGCGCGGTGCGGCCGGCTCGGGCTGACTTGCCTGGCCGGGCCGCAGCGGCGTATCGGGAGGCCGCTGAAGAAGGATGCGGTTGTGGTGAGGAAAGCCTCCGGTGCGGTGGCGGGGGACGGGGGGGTTGTTGGGCCGGAGGGTCCGGGATCGGTCGGCTTGTTGGGAGATGGGGGGGATGCTTTGGTGCCGGTTGGGGGAGTGGAGGATGTGCAGTTTCTCGAAGGCTTGCTGGATGGCGCTGCGGAAGTTCAGGCCATGGATTGGTATACGGCTGGTGCTCTACCGTTCGGGCTGTCGAGTCCCGGGGCTGTTAGTCTTCCCATGGAGTGCTGGCCGGGCGCGAGAGAGCTCGAGGGACCGCCGGGATACGAGGAACAGACGGTGGCGCCGACGGACCGACACTTTGAGACGCTTTCCCGGCTGAATGTCGAGATTCACAAGGGATGGGGCAATATGCTGCGGTTTCCGACGCAGCCCAACTTTAAGGACTTTATCTGCTTGCCGCATCCGACCATGGACGGGTACAGAAACTTGCAGCTGCTCATGAAGAATGTACAAGAGTTTCTGGGGGTTATCAAGGCTTTGCATCAGCAACTAGGCACCCGAGCTGTCTCGGGACGGGGTGTATCTTCAGATGCCTCCCTATCAACTACAACCTCATCAAACGACCACACAACCCAGGACCCATCTCCCCCGCCAACGACAACGCACGACTCGGCAACCATGTTCCTCGTGATATCCTGCTACGTGCAACTCATCCGGCACGTGGAAATGGTCCTCCGCATCATCCACGACACCGTCACGGACCCGACCTCGGAGCCCATCGGCCGAGCCCCCATGGCCTACGCCGATGTGCCCATCGCCGAGGCGTCGTCGCAGTTCATCCTGTTCTGCGAGCTGGTGCGCCACCTCGTCGCCCAGACGAACCTGGTGCTGGGCCTGCCGGGTCCCTGGGCGGCCAGGAGCGCGTGGACGGGGTTGTTGAGGTTGCCGAGGCATCGGGACATGGTGAATGCGGAGTTGGGCGCCGTGGAGGGGTTGTGGACGACGAGGCCGGCGAGGTTGGTCGAGTTGACGGGGGTGTGTAAGGATGTTTTTGTTGAGATTTCTATGATGGGGCTTGATGCGATATAACATGATACCTACCTCCTGTAATATAACGACGCTTCTGGTCCCGCACCGGCTGTTCAAACTGCTCGACAAACGCCCTCGTGGCACTCGCATACGCATCTCCCGAAGACAGGTGCCGTCTCACAGCTTCATCGTCAATCACGTGCGCGTAGTTCTTCGTATACGCGTTGAACACGGTCCCCGCGATGGCCACCCCCCAAGTGAAGCCGAACGTGCGCACAAACGACCACGTCGACGTGGCGGCCGCCTGGTCGACTTCTGCCGTCGAGGCCTGAAACGCAGGGAGAAGCGTGTTGAGCAGGAAGCCCGATCCGACGGCCGGGAGGAACTGCACGAGGATCCACGCGGCGGGCGGGCTGTCTGTCGAGCACGGCTAGCAGACCCCCGCCGGTGCTGAGGAGGAGGAAGCCGAGAACGTGGAGGAGCTTGAACTTTCCGGTGCGGGAGAGGAGCACCGCGGAGACTGCGGCCCCGGGGATGGCGATGAGTGCGACGGGAAGCACCTGCACGCCCGAGCGGGACGGCGTGGAAAGCAGGACGGACTGGAAGTACAGCGGGAGGAAGTAGTAGCACCACATGATCAGCAGGGAGTTTAAGAACGTGCTGAAGTAGACGATGCGGGAAGTGCGGTGGGGGAAGAGCCGGAGGGGCATGACGGGGGATGCAGGGAGGGAGGAGGCTTCGTAGGCGAGGAAGATGGCCAGGCCGAGGACGCCGAGGAGTAAGGGGAGGAGGACGCGCGGGGAGGACCACGGGTGGATGGGGCCGGCCCAGGTTAGGGCGATGAGGATGGAGATGCTGGAGGTGATGAGGATGGCGTTGCCGGCGTAGTCGATGCGGAGGAGCTCGGAGGTGGTGGACTCGGCGCGGTTCCAGGAGAGGTTGAGGAAGAGGTGGGCTGTTAGCATGCCGATGCCGCCGATGGGGAGGTTGAGATAGAAGACCTGGGTTTGTCAGATCTTGATCATAGTCACCGGCCTCAGGGCTGAGACGGCACAAATGGCCCAACCGCAAAACCTATCGTCGCAACGACGAGCAGCACGGCAATGTAGTTCCCGCGATACCGCAGTGGGACAAGGTCGGAAATGATCGCGTCGGCAGCAACGTTGAGCCCGCCGCTGCCGACGCCCTTGACGGCCCGGCCGGCGATCAGCATGGCGGAATTCGAAGCCCCGCCGGCGATGCCGCTGCCGAGCGTGTATGCGGCGAAGACGGAGAGGAGGACGCCCTTGCGGCCGAAGAGGTCTGATAGTTGGCCGAAGAGGGGTTGGACGCAGGCGCTTTTGGATGTCAGTAGGGTGATGGCGGAATTGAACGATAGGGGGGAGATAAGGGTACCTCGTTAGGAAGAATATGTTGGTGACCCAGATGTAGTCGCTCCCGAGGTCAATGTCGGCGACTATGGTGGGCAGGGAGGTGATGACGACGGTGGACTCGAGGGAGACGAGGAGCGTGGAGAAGACGAGGGTCAGCATGACCATCCAGAAGCGGTAGTCTCTGCTAAACTCGTTTTTCTTCTGCACAGGAATGTCGGCGTCGTTGCCATGTTGAGGAGAGCCAGCCGTGGTGTCCGAGTCGAGTTGGACGTCTGCTGACGTTTCGCCAGTCTCTGAGGGCGTGATGCCGTTGTCGAGTTTCGCCGCCATGGTAAAGCCTTAGTTTGAAAAGGAGGACTTATCGACGAGAGAAACAAAGTCTTTGAATCTATTCTTTTCATCGTCTTGTAGGTGAGTCGATCCCGGGTGAGATATAAGCACATCAGAAAACGAAGGATCCCCAACTCGGAGGCTTCAAGCGGACTAGCCGTGCTGACAGCCGGAGGGTTTTTCCCATCCCCCCAAACCTCAAACCATCCTGTAATCCTTTTTTTTCTCCCTCACCCTGACGCGTATTAACAAAGCTCCCGAATTGCTCCCCCCCGTCGGATGCTTTACCAGGGAGTCTCCGACAAGCCGGAGCGGCGGCCTAACGAGACCTTCCGGGCCTCCGCGCGGGACGTGGGTGAGCGTTGTACGGATGGGTTTTCGGCTGCAGGTCAAGGGCCGACTGGGACTTGCATCAGGCGTTGGAATAGATGGAAATAATGGGGGAATGGTAAGGTATCTCCGAGGTGACGAAGTGGCCTTTTTTCTGAAAAGTTGCTGCCGAGGAGCTCACCACCTGCTTGCGTGTTTTGTTGCTGTGGTGTGCCGTGGGTTTCGTCTTTGGTGGACGGGGGTTCTCGGACTAGATTAAGGGGGTTGAAGGGCGACTGAGTGGTCTTTCGTTGTGTCGGTTATCGTATGTACGTATGAAAAGGTTGTCGCTTGGGTGGATGGGTGGAAGTCCTCGACATGCCCAGGTCATCTACCGAGAATCTCGCAACTTACGCATCACCGTGGTCCCTTGAACCAGATTGCGACGACAAGGGGAGCCAATAACTAGAGTTTGTTTGTTTGTTTGTCCCTATTCTCAATCGCCTCCAATAAGTTACTGATGATTGCGTTTGTCCTCATTGGTTACCAAATATGCCACTGTTTGCAAGAAAGGTTCGCGATTGTCATCTAAAGCCACTTATAGATTGTATGCATGTCTAAATATAACTCTTCACAGCTTCCCAGAACGCCGCGGGATCCTCACACATGGGCAAATGGCCAGTGTTGGGAACAATCTTGAGTTCCGCCCCCTCCTTACCAAGCAAGCCCTTGAACCCATCCATGGCCTTGACCAGCGCCCCCTTTGCATCCCCCTCGCCAACAACCATCAATCCAGGAACGACAGACGCACCCATCTTGGGCTTCAAGTCGTAGTCCCAGAGCGCGGTGTTGCTGTACCTGAAGCCTTCCACGCTGTTGGCGGCCACCATGTCGACCATCCACTTGACCGTCTCGGTCTTTTCCATGGTCGCCGGGTGGAACCAGCGAGCCACGGTTTGCTCGGCGAGTTTGTTGATGCCCTTTCCGCCGCCTTCTTCGGCCATGGCGGTTCGATCTTTCCACGCCTGCGTGTTGGCAGGGCTCGATGTCGCGTTGAAGTCGCAAGCGATGAACTTTCCGACACGCTCGGGGTAAGTGAGGGCGAAGTTGAGGGTAGTGGCACCGCCGAATGACACTCCAACTAGGGCATGAAGCTTGGTGATTCGCAGGGCGTCGAGCACGGTTCGGAGGTCTGCGGCCAGAGTATCGAGAGTGGCTGCAACCGGCGGCTGAGGCACGGCGTGACGACCCCGCGTATCATAGCGCAGGATGCGCAGATCGGGGCGCTCTCGCTTCAAGATTTCGACAACAGGATCCCACATGTTGAGCGAGGTCAGAAGGGAGTTGCTAAAGGCAACCGTGGGCGCATCCGGCGCAGGGTTGCCCTCGAGTCGGTACGGGATGTTGAGCGAATCCTCAGCAGTAACATAAGAAACCACGGCAGCATTCGCTCCGGGGATGGTCGTGTTCTTGGAGTCGGCAGACGTAAAGCCAGCCGAAGCCGGCAGCTTGGAGAGAGACGAGAGCTCTCGGGGCGCGGGTCCAAACACGTAGAAGAGCGAATAGGTTCGTCGGCCCTTGTTCGCGACAAACTTGTCAAAAATCTCGGTCCTCCAAGGCGTGTCCATGGAAGCCTTGTGCTCTGGCCCGCCCTGGCCATTCTCCTTGGCGTAGTCATGGAGCGCATAGTAGGAGACCTTGTCCGACTTCTCGAGGTAAGACGTCTTGAAGACGCGCGAGCGCAACCAACCCGGGACCTTGGACAGCATCTCGATGTGCTCCTCGATCAACCACTTCTGATACTGCTCGCCAGCACCCTCGACTTCCTTGAGGGTAATATCGACAAAGGTAGTCTGGATACCCTCGGCCTCCTCGTTGGTAAGGCTCTCGATGGGGACGAACAGCGGCGACGCCTTGGTGTGGACCAGGTCGAAGAAGAAGCGCTTCACGTCGACTTGGCCAATGGTATCGGCTTCTCTCGGGGATCGGTTCGCGCGCAGAGTCAAGTATGTTTCCGTCTCGAGGTGTGACATGCACGTCACGTCATAGGCGGCGAGGAAAGTCGGCTGCAGACCGTCGGTGGCCTCGTAGCGCAGGCCGTTGGAGAAGATTTGCGGCAGACGCAGACGGGTTGGGCCGTGCTCGTTGTTGTACCACTCGTGGAATTGATCTAGAGACAGCCCGGGCTTGGGCTGCATAGTCACGTAGAGCATTCCAGGAGTAGTTGCCATGGCTAGTCAGTAGTATCGTCTCGAAGCTGGGATGGGCGCGGGGAGGGTATCGAAGAGGAGGAATCGAGTCTGGGGCGGAGGCAATGGAAGTAATAAAGGCAGCCAGCCCATCCGGAAGAGAGATTTACATGATGGCGGGTGGAACCGTGGAATGCACAATGGCTTCGAGGCGATCCGGCTCGGCAAATGGAATCGGGATGTGGAACAAGTCCGAAGAGCCCCGCGATGTGTTTAAACGTTTACCCCGCAGCTCAGCGCCGCTCACCGAGGCTCACCGATCTCACCGAAGCTCACCTCGACTCGCACGTGAGTCGCGCCTTCCTCCCGATGAGGCTTCCTGCGGGCACCTTCCGCGCGTTATTTGGTGACACTTCTACCTCGCTGATGAGACGGAGGTGGCGCAAATTTTCTTCTCCATCATCTCCTCATCCATACATTACGCAGAATAAGCGATCATTATCGTGTTACTTGTACCTACATCCAGCCATACACCGTAAACCACGCCTCCGTGCGTCCGACTCCAACATCTCGCCAAGGCGGTATCACAGCGCATCACAGCGCAACACAAGGCCTCTCGCTCAAATCTGACCAAACAAACGATCCAGAGCGACTCGCAGCATAATTACCCTCGTTACGCACAATCGCGAGCGGGCTGTTGACCGTTGGAGAGTCAGGTGATTGTCCAGGTGCCGTTTGTCGGCCTCAACCTGGCTTGCAGGTACTCATGGCTGCATCATTCGTTCTTCTCTTCTCATTCTCTCAACAATCTTGAACTCGCCATCAAGAACGCCCCTACGACAGCCCCCGCAGCAGTATTCCCGGACCTGACCGGTATCACCCAGTGCGACCGGAGCCATGGAGGTCACCTTGAGAAATGTCCCCAAAGACCTAACGGCCGAGGCCTTGGAAGAAGCCCTACGTGATCCCATGAGAAAACTGGGCATCAAGAACTATTCTTGCGACAAGACGCGCAGGCGGCCCATGGGATGGATTGCCTTCGATAACGTCGCTGACGGCACCAAATTCCTCAAGAAGCACGAGAAGATTCGGGACGCCAGGTCTCAAGGCTACAACCCTTCGGTAGGCGCATTACGGAATGGTCACAGAAAGGCAGACATTGCACGGCTATACATTTATAGAATTCCAGTCTTCGTCGAACCGTGCAACCGCCCCTTTGACCCACGCCTCAGCTCTCACCTCGACCTAAAGCGCGAAAAGAAAGCAGAGAAGGAGAGCAAGGGAAGGACTGACTCCAAAGTCCAAGCCCAACCATTTGTCGTGGTCGCCATGGCGTGCGGTCAGATCGTCTTTGACGGCCCAGACAAGGTCTTGACGTTTGTTGAACGAGCCTCGATTCCCAGGCTCAGCTCGTGCGCCCTCCGGTTCAGCCAAAGGATTGTCAAGGTCACTTTGGCAGAGGCTGACTTTTTGTATCGCATGGAGTTTGAGAACCGCACCATCCACGACGTTGTCGTCGACGAGGTTAAGGGCTCGCTTGCACTGATTCTCACTGAGCCGCCAAGATTGTACAAATCGATCCAGAGCTCCAACAGTTCCGTTTCATGGAAGCGCGTCCAGGCCATTCATTTCTGGCACTCTCATGCAGAACACATCCAGACGGCTCTAGTGTACCGCTTCACCTGTGCTCGACCATCGGAAATGAAGGAGTCCATCCGCCTCCTCCGACAGCGCGATCATCTGACTTGTGTGCAATCTCAGATACCTATGAAGCCGAGCCACGACATTCCGGAAAGAAGAGAGCTTTTTGACGCCATGACTCAGACCTTTCTCAAAAACAAGATGCTTCCATTTGCGGTGCTCTTCCAAGTCGAAGCCCTCGTGCGAAACGGCTATCTACAGCCACACGAATCAACGAAACTACTTGAGCTCATGCACCGCGTCTCAGCCGACTCGGCCGAGAAGCGAGTGGCATTTCCCGTCACAAGCCATGCTATGAAGCAGGTCTTCCACCGAATACCTGTCGCGGTCGCCCCTGGGACGGATCCTGCATGCTACAACTTCCTCGAACTCCTCAAAGACGTCATGGACTTTGAGTTCGAGGCCCGCAACGAAACCCCCCAGAGAGATGGAATCTACGGTCCAAACATATCCTCTCATCAAACGTGGGTCTTCAAGGCCATGGTCACGCCTACTCGTATTCTCCTCAGCGGTCCCGAGGCCGAAAGCAAGAATAGGGTGTTACGCATGTTCCCCGGCTCGAACGACTTTTTTCTGCGAGTCTCATTCTTCGAGGAGAACGGCCAAGACCTTGCCTTCAGGCCCCAGGTCGACAATGAAAGCATTTACCAACGGTACAAGAGCGTTCTTCAAGACGGTATTGAGATTGCCGGAAGACGGTTCCAATTCCTCGGCTTCTCTCACTCGTCGCTCCGTTCCCACTCGGTCTGGTTCGTGGCCCCATTCGTCGATAAGAACGGCCGGGTTCAGAACTGGCAAACGATTCTTCACTCCTTGGGCGACTTTCAAAACATCAGAGTCCCAGCCAAGTGCGCTGCCAGGATAGGGCAGTCTTTTTCGGAGACTCCCTATGCGGTACAGCTCGAGGAGCTCGGCATCGACATTTGCAACATTCCCGATGTCAAGTCTGGAGAGCGCGTCTTCAGCGACGGGGTCGGAACCATCTCTTATGAAGCGCTGGCTGAGATTTGGCCCGACCTCCCTATGAAGTCGGGGATGCCCACGTGTCTACAGATTCGGTTAGGCGGATACAAAGGGATGCTTTCCCTGGATTCGCGCTTGGAGGGTAAAACGATATGTCTGCGGGAGGAGTCGATGATGAAGTTTCCCACGGACGATCTCACAGAGCTCGGGATCTGCGACACGTCATGCAAGCCCCTTCGACTAATGCTCAACCGACAGACGATCAAAATCCTGGAGGACTTGGGAACAGCAAATAGTTGGTTCTTTGAGATGCAGAACAGGGCACTGGACGTGTTGCGCAACGTCACCGCTAACGTAACCAACACCAATACTTTCCTCGAGGGTCAAGATATCGGTACCAACATGCACTTTCCCTCGTTCATCGCTCAGCTCAACAGGATGGGAATCGACCATCGCCGAGACACCTTCATGAGAACAGTCATTGAGCACGTGGTTCTGCGAGAGCTACGGCTGCTAAAGCACAAGGCACGAATTCCTGTCGAAAAAGGCGTCACTCTCTTCGGAATCATGGACGAAACGGGGTTCCTCGAAGAACACGAGGTCTTCGTCACATTCGACAGGACGTGGTCGAGAAACGGACAACGCGTCAATGATACCCTAGCAGACGGCCTCGTCATCATCACACGCTCGCCGGCTCTTCATCCAGGAGACGTTCGTGTGGTCAAGATGAGGACCCCTCCGCCGGGCCACGCTCTGCTCGAGCTTCAAAATTGCGTCGTCTTCAGCCAGAAAGGCCAACGCGACCTACCAAGCCAACTGAGCGGCGGTGACCTCGACGGCGACCTCTACAACATCATTTGGGACCCAGCTGCGCTGCCAACCAAGGTGTATTCGCCAGCCGACTACCCACGAGTCACTCCAAAGTCGCTCCCTCGACCTGTATCTCGCGACGACATTATCGACTTTTTTATCAGTTTCATGAAAACTGACCTTCTTGGAGTGATTGCCACTCGACACGTCATCTTGGCGGATGTTGCCGACCACGGGACCGTCGATGAGTCGTGTGTCCGACTTGCCGAACTGCACTCAACAGCAGTCGATTTCTCCAAGACGGGAATCCCAGTCGAGCTTTCTGATCTGCCCAAAGCTCCACGCTTCCGTCCCGATTTGTAAGTCTTTCAACTTTGCTCCCAAGTAGTTGCTGATGCACGCAGTCTCGCAATGGCGCCGCCCCTGACGCTCGCCGATGCCGGCCAGATTGACCATATCCTCGACTCTGATGACGACACAGACAACGAAGATGGCCTGGGTGGAGCAAAGCACAAGTACTATCGATCGGAAAAGATTCTCGGGTGCCTGTACCGAAACGTTGACGAGAAGAAGATTTGGCATGACAGCGTGAAGGGCACAGTTCAAGCTGGCGGTCCCTCTGTCTGGGACGAGCTTTTATCCTCTGTAAAAGTTACGCTCGAGGGATATGACCTCGACATCGACTGGGAGCGGAAAACGGCAGAGGCATGGAAGTTGCGCAACCTGTCAGTAAGACCCGTTGCAGCCCTTTTTGTCGTCTAACATTGTGTGTAGGTACGATGACGCAATTCAGGGCCTCAGAAAGGACTTTTCGGAAAACCCCAAAGACTGGTTGACCGAGGTTGAAGTCTTCTGCGGCTTCATCTTGAACAAGAGGGGCGCGCAGACGCGGCGGCAACGCGACTCGTCCATCAAGCTCAAGGAAGAAATCGACCGGGTCGTTTCGTGGATGGTCAACCTGTTGCGTGGCCTAGGTAAGGACCACGAAACCGAGTCCATTCAGAGCAGCGCGCCCCGAGGACGAGAGGGCATTGTCGAGCTCTGCTGGGCGTGTGTCCAGATCGGATGCATTCCGAACCCCCAAAAGTCCATCTTCTACCAGGCCAACGCGAAGTTGCAGAGCTTTCGGGTGGTGGCGGCGTGCTGTCTCGTCAAGGAGCTCAACATGCTCGCGCACAACATGGCGATCGCGTCTGGGGGTGGATATGTCGGAGTAGGACGAAATCGCGGTGGTGGTGGTAGGACTATGACGCTGCCACTGAGATGAGGCTACTTGTCCTGCTGTTGCAGTGATTATGATATGATTGGGATTTGATTTCGGACGTCGGCACGTGTCGAGCTTGCTGGCGAAGGACCAGTTGATTTAGGTGTGATCAGTCCTAGGGAACGATTTCAAGCATCTGGAGCGTAATAGCGAGTATTAGTTTACTGTTCTCAGCGTGCTTCGGGCTGTTGCCTTGGTGGTTTGATATTGGGATACGAGAGATGTAGGACGCATTGCATCTGCCTAGTAATTAGACCACTTTACTAACCTTATGACTCGGTGTCCTAGATGGTGCAAGATGTCAGGACCACAGCTGAAGAAGTTCAGCCTGCCACGTCCGGTTACAGAATAACTCCACCCGATAGGGAAGGATTGGCTTTCCAGCTCGAATCATGACAGGCAGACGCTCACCGATACTGTCGGGACGGCCTCCCATTCGGGCTTCGGTTACCCTAGACCCGCGGCGCCACGCGGGTTTCAGCTGGCGATGGCAACAAACAAATGGGAAACAAATGGGCCCGTCCAGAACTCCAACGCCTTCGCGCAGGACAGGTCAGACAAACTAGCAACATCCTTGACTCGCGGCGTCTGAGTCTGTCGTGTGTGGCGGGGGAGGGAGGAGAAAGGAGGGGTTCCTTTAAGGGTCCTTGATAACGGCTTCAAAAAATAAACGGTTTGTGTGTCTTTTGCGTGTGATGATTATATCCGCGTCACTCATCTTTGTTTTGGTTCTTTGCAGAGAGAGTTGACGAGCTCGTATTTGCCTCATCGGAATCCCCCAACGCATTGCGGCATATACCGATTTTTTTCGTGTTCTGGTTCGTGTCTTCGTTTCGCCTTCATCAGCGCTAGGCGTTCTCTTTTTCTCCTCTTCTTCCTGTCACCAACCCCTCGTTTTGCTTCGCTGCCTGGACGCCGCCTTTTTTTTTTT
>JAMQMW010000240.1:0-24658 GCA_024115155.1 Thelonectria blattea
ATAATCTAGAGAATACCTACCTAGGGATTATTGCATTAGGGATCCGGATAACACTCTCCGTCTGCAATACCAAGAGCCAGGTGGCTGACTGAAACTATATCTTTTTCCTTTTAGTGACCACCACTACAGTATACAGAGCTACTCGCAAGGCGCAGGGTGCATTATACATGCCTTGTGCAAACTCTCTCCGAAGTTGAACCAGGGGCATCCACAGCTGATACCTAATTTCCACTTGTTGGCGCGGCTGCATCGCCTCCCGACAGATGAGGAGCCGGGTAGTGCCAGCGGGCAGAGCGGCATGGGAGGACCAGCTATCTTCAGCTAGCCCCAAAACCTCATCTAGCGTCGGGAGGTCGTTGTTTTTAGGTCCGCTATTGGTTTCTATTGGAGAATGCGCAGGGTGGAATTGGCGCACTCGGCGTGTCCTGTCCGTGCAGCACACCTGAACAACAGCCAATGAGGAGTCTCTACGTCGCAGGTCTTGTTAATACCGAAAGACAACGAAGTCGAGAACCTGCATGATCCTGTCGTTAGCAAACACATATTGAGCTAACAGGTTAGCGCACCGGGCCGGAGAGTAGAGACTTCCCCCTGAGCGAACGAGGCGGAAACGCGACAAAAGTCAACTGGGCCCGCGCTAGTCGCGGGAGCTGAGCCAGGGATTACGAAATGGCTTCTACAAGGCGAGGGTGGTGGCCTTTGTGACATCTGTTATCACCAGCTCCTTTGCCTTTTTCAGAAGACTTGTTCTAGACTTGGCCATCTTTATAATCAGTTCACTTTTGCATGATACTATATATATGATTCTCACCTGCGGAATATGCCGGGACGGATAACTCGGCACTAATCTTTCGCTAACAGGTCTTGGATATTAATGAGAATTCCAGGAAAGGAAGAGCGTGGGAAGTAATAACTAACCTTACTGCAAGAGTTTATATTAAAAGTTTTTAACTCGCTTTGACAGCGGGGTCTTTAATCTGGCCCTTTACTTTCAGTACTATTTATATCACCTCTGCGGCTGAATCCAGCATCTGCTTACAAGGGTACTAATCAATTAATTATATTCTCTCCCCCCCCGCTTTCAAATGTCTACTTGTCGCGACCAAGTTGCAATCTCTTTGAAAGACTACCAGAATCATGAGTCAATTTCGACACAAGTTTCAATATGCTGAGGCGCCGCTTCGCGATAGAGAGATTAGAATCTTCCGGCTTCTCCCCTCGCCTACGACCACAGTCCCAGGAGTCCCTACGAGTTCATCTACCGATAGAATTCGTGGTAAAATTTTCACTACTCCCCTTGAAAACCCCTGTCGATTTACCGCTCTATCGTACACCTGGGGCGATGGCAAGATCAAATCTGATATCGAACTGAACGGCAAACTCTTCACAATCACGTCGACCCTCGAGACAGCTCTTCTGGGGCTAAGGGCGACTCCGCTCGATTTGTGGATCGACCAGATATGCATCAATCAAGAAGACAATGAGGAGAAGGGCCGTCAAGTTCCACTCATGAAAGACATTTACACGGTCTCGACGCAAACCATAGGGTGGCTCTGGCCACCCTCACGATCGACTGAGAAGGCGATTGGTTACCTGGAACGGGTTGGGCAAAGCCTTGTCTCGTTTGGGTTCAATAAGTTGACGAAAGAGCTTCAGGAGCAGCTTCTATCAGACGAAGACGTTGAGCGTGCCGGCTTGGTGCTTGTTCCCGAATCTGTACGGGGAATCAAAGAAAAGATTGTGAAGACGATCGAGATGGAACCAGAGTGGCATCGGCTGGAAGTGCTCAATGACTTACAGGAATTATTTGACATTGACTATTTCAAGCGCGGATGGATCAAGCAAGAGGTCACTCTTCCCCAAAACCTCCTCTTCAGGTGCGGTAATCAGGCGATCGATGCCGACGTGCTCTATGCTGCCCTGCGTTTTCATACTCTACACTGGCAGCACGCTTCGAAGATGTCAAGGGAAATACTGAAAAAGCCCATGACCCCGGAGATCGAGGACATGATGCAGATCTTGCTTCAGGACCGACCCGGCATGGACGCAGCCAACGCCAGTCTCGTCCAGAGAGTTAACCATCAACTGGGCGAGGATCATTCCACTGTTTCGCTAGGGAATATCCTCCGAAAATTTCGATCGAAGCGGATTTGCACGAGCAGAGATGGAGAAAGAACCATGCCGATATTCTCAGATGCCAAGGACCGCATATACGGCTTCCTGGGGCTAGCGAGCGATGCAGACAATCTAAAGGTTCCGATCCAGTACAATAAGTCTGTTTCCCTGGAAGCAGTGTACACGGACGCTACGTCGCGTATAATCGCAACCGGAGATGTTGATTTTCTCTTCCTGGCCCATCGACCTGCTCCGCATCCCACACTGCCCTCTTGGGTTCCCGACTTTTGCTCGATTTGCGATGTACCGATCCTCACCGATAGAACTATCATGTCCACAAAAGCCTTCTCGGCCGGTATCGGCCGTTCGCAACCCACGAGGACACAATCCTCAAGTAGCACGGATTCTAGGGTTCTAGGGCTGGAGGGTATCCGAATCGACGCCATTGACATTGTTGGCTCGGAATGGCCAACGAATGCCGAGGGCCAGCGAGGTTTCTCGGAAATGTTCACTCCTCTATTCAGCACCCAGCTTCTTATAGCGGAGTCGATTAATCGAGTGTCGCGGATTCCGAATCACCCGCTCTGGTCCACGGATGAACAGAAATCTCGACGCGAAGAAGCATTCTGGCGTGTCCCAATCGCCGATCAAGAATACGTTGGCAATACCATGTGGCACAGCCAGCGAGCTACAGCTGAAAGATCCGCGGTGGGCGCTCAAGAACTGGGCCGAGTCCTCGCATGTTACCACCGACTCACGACAAAGAACGAACCGGTTGATGTCGTACTACCGCTCGACGAGTCTGAAAAACGGCGTCTTGACGGATTACAGGGTGAGGAGTTGGTTACACGTCGGCTCGAAATCCAGCAGTCTAAGCTCGAACTCAAAGGAACCCTGCCCTTGAATTACAAGCGTTCTCTGTCTGTGCTTGAGACGCGTCGTGGATTTTTATGCCATGAGGGATATGTTGGAATTGGCCCCTTGGAGATGCAGGCGGGAGATGTGATCTGCGCCGTCTTCGGGGCGCAGCTCCCTGTGCTTCTTCGGCCCTTGGGAAACAATGGGTATTCATTTGTAGGCGATGTTTACTGTGATGGGTTAATGGACGGTGAGGCGCTCACATGGGGCAAGGATCCCGAACTGTTCTTGCTCCGCTAAGCCTGCGGTGTACCCATTCTCGGATTAATACCGTATTGCCATAATCATACTCTCTAAGTTAGCACAATCTTCTATCTCGTTTTTTATAATCTGCTAATCACTACGCGTCAATACCCTGAGCACCACACCCGCTGCCACTTTGTCGAGCTACATCAATATTAACATAAACAACCTTGCTGCAGCGGACGTTTCAACTAACGTCGGCCACAAGTCAACAGGCCCCCTTCTCAAAGGGCTCAGGCCACTCAGTTGGTCAACGCCGCAGCCCCAGCTCGCCGCCAGACGCCAGATGGACACTACCCATCGGTGTCTGCGAAGACGGCGGGACAAGGTACTGATGGCGATGTATTATCGGAAGAGTAATGCGCAATATATAAAGTCACTTCTCAGTTCAAGAGAGTTCAAGTTATATGTGCTCTTAACGATGCTGCCATAACGGTAGGACCTTCTATAAAAACCTATGTCGGGCGGCGGTATCTGCAAAGCTGATCTTGGTTGGGAAGCTTCACTTAGAGCATCATCGGTCTCTTATGTTTGGTCTCGGACGTGTCCTGATTTGCTCCTCCAAAAACCCTCACCCACTCTTTAGCTCCAACGCGGGAAGTGGTCCCGAGGCAGCTGCTGCCGAGGCTTTTTCGTTCTTCCACTTGCAGCACGAAAAACCAATGGGATGGTTGCTGTGAAGGTTGAGGAACGGATGATGCATTATCCCGGTTGAGCACGGCGTTGCCGCAAAAAGCTTTGCACAAGACAGTTGGCTGTTGCTTGTAAAATAAGAACCAAGATCAAGCAGGCTCACCTCTCGAGGGCATCAATTGCTGCCAGAATTATCCCCAGCATTCCCAAATGGAACGCGGGGCATCCAACACAAGCACACGGATTACATGTACGGAGCAGGCGGTGTTTCCCTTTTGAGGCTTGGTGGTGCCGTATTGTTCCAATGCCTGAACTAGGCTAGCCAAGGTCGTATCGTATTCCTAGGGTTGCAGTGTCGGTAGCGATGCAGGTATCTCTCTAGACAAGGATAAATACTTGGCGAGCTCATTCGATATGAAACGGCACAGCTTTTACGAGTCTTGAGCTCTTCCGCCATCATCAAAACCTCAGCGATCACGGTTATTCTACTACCTAACACTATTTACTGGGCCTATCTTGGGTTAAGATGCATCTCCTCATACTTGGTGCTACTGGGAAGACGGGGGTCTTTAGCTACAAGTACGCCCTCGATCAAGGTATGTCCACGAGATTGCGTGTGTAAGTTTCTGTATCATTGACATTTCTGCAGGTCACCATGTCACGATTTTGGTTCGCACCACGTCCAACATAACTCCACACGAGAACCTCACCGTTGTCCAGGGCAGCGTCCTGTCAGAAGACGACATGCGCCGCGCCTTCAAAGCGTCTGGAACCCCCATCGACTCTGTTCTCCAGTGTGTGAACCCAGCCCGGGACAACGACTGGAACCCATGGGCCATGTTCCACGGCCCAGTCCGCCTGCTCGCCGACGCAACTTCCATTGCAGCACGCTTGCTGCGTGAGCAACAGCCGCAACCAAAAGGGCACAAGCCACAACTCATCGCGATGAATGCCCTGGGTGCTGGCGAGAGCCGCAAGGTGTCTCCGCTCATCACGAAGTTCATCATCGACTACAGCAATATCGGCAAGCCATACGAGGATCACAACGCAGTTGATGCCGAGATCGAAGGAAATTGCGGCGAGGAGGTGCTCTGGACTGTTGTTCTGGCAGTTGCGCTGAGCCAAGAGGGCCGCAAGCCGGTGAGAACGTTTGCACACACGCAGACCGGCGCCAGTTTCTCCATCACGCGCGAGAGCTGTGCAAGATGGATGGTGGACGTGGCGGGGGGGAAGATGGGGGATGAGTTTAGCAACAAAAGGGTCATCGTCTCCAACTGAGCCTCGAGGGTTGGCACTTTGTCGACACTGCAGCCTGCCCATTGTGGCATACCTATGATCTTTTGGTTCGTAACGGCTGGAGAGCAGGATCTAGATAAAGTCTGCAATGCTTTCATGTTCACTAAGGACTGGACCTGTAGTGCCGACAAGGGAGTTCAATCCATCACTTCGTTTCCTAAATGGTAACAGTCCCAGATTTGCCAGCAGCGACCCATTGCTCTTTGATCCAATCCTCTCTGCAGATACACAACTCCCCCCTCACTTGCCTCCCTCGGTCCCTTTCATTTCTATCTTTTCTATATCAGCAGGGAGCGTCGCGAAGCGCGACATTGCCTGCTGAACCGTATCTTTATTCATAGGCATGCCGGAGTTGAACATCGTCTCCATAAGCTTGAAGTAGTTGATATAGAAAGACGGCGTGAAGGTGTTCAAGAAGCGCGCCTCCACGTCACCGGGGTTAGAGAAGGTATGTGGCGCACGAATGGGCACCACCACGTAGTCTCCGGTGTGGGCATCAACCGTCTTGCCCTCAAGCCCGTGGAAGCGAATCGTGCCCGCCGTGACGAAGAAGGTCTCGTCATGCATCTCGTGCCAGTGCGCCGGAGGGCCATCCATCCTAGCAGGAATGGTGAACTCGGCTGTACCCAGTCGATTATCTGTAGGGAGCCATGAAGTTAGCCACATCGTGCTGAAGGTTCTATCGTGATTCCGATAGAAGCAGGGCAGTACCAGTGTTTGAGCCGTCCTCTAGAACCCGACAGATGATGGGTCCAATACGGATAATGTCGCCAGCTTTGGCCGGGACGAACGAAATTGGGCGGTCCGGCGTCGCCATGGCTTTCATTGCAGCTTCCTCGTCCATGGTTATGACGGATGAGGACAAAAGTTATTGGGGTGAGTGACAAGACCGTACGACGCAAGGTGTAGATGATGTTTGGTTTTACTTTAGGTGAACCGAGTAGCGGGATGAGAAGGTGTTTATACACATAGCCTCCAAGAACCATGCATCTAATCGTAGGTGCTGGTCTGAAGTTTGGGCGTGCAATACGGCGATGTGCTGCGTCTGTCTGCTGACACTGGCACCAAGCCAGCTACCAACCTACCCCCCTCAGCTTATATCTAATAGCGAACCGATCTTAAGCCATGTCAGGATTGTACGCGTTAAGATAGAAACGCATGGCTGTTCGGCAGATATGAAGCAATCGTGTGATTGGTGATGTCGTTTACATGAACGGATCCGGCCTAGTCGAAGGCACCGCTCTTTGGAAGGCCTAGACAGAGTTTAAGCAACGGGCATACATACATAAACAGCACTGCCGGCTACCCGTGGACCGCTTATTACTGCTTAGTCAAGGATTGCTGACTACCTTAAGACTTTGAAGCCCCCACTGCTCGCCTCAAGATCCGGAAAGTAAGTTATTTATAGAGACTATATGAAGTTTGTGGCTGTGTAGTATACCTGGGGTACTCCTATCTGGCGTATTTAATACCTTGGCACAAGAAAACGATCGATCAACCAGATAAAAACATTTGATGGATGGACCTCAATCGTTGATCAAGTCATGACCTTTACCAAAACTACCCCCTATTCTTATCGCGCGTCACCAACAGTTGAGTCACTACCCTCTTGTTGTTGCCCTTCCAGGTCCTCGCTCTGCCCATCTTCGTTTGTCAGTAACTCTCCATTCGCGGGCTCAGAGTCATGATGGTCCGCCTCCCTTTCCTCGAAAAACCGCACCATATGCACCGCCCATGTCTGTGTGTGGCGCAGTCTCGTTTGAGGCCCGGATGGCGTTGCTCATGCTCCGAGCCAGGCACGTGAATGTGTCGTTGAGATCGGCGCTTTCGTACAAGGCTTGCAGGATTCCGGGCATGTATCCCTCGACGGGATGAAACCCGTTGGGTCCGACGAGTGTGTCCGAAAAAGTGAGGTTGGAGCTTCCGCGTTCGGATTCTGTTTCTGCGTAAAGTGTCCAGTTGAAGTCGTTCTGGATCCGGAAAGTGTTCTGAAAGTAATAGCTAAGACTGTAGACGGCGTCCTGCGAGACATTGAACTGGTCGCCGAACATGAGGCCTGTCCTCGTTCCCGATGGGAATGTCATCGCGTTGTACTCTAGACTGTCTATGGCATCGGTGCTGTTTTCACGAAGGAGAGACTGGACATCGCCATCACTTAGTTTCCACGACTGTGGGTTTCTGGTGGCGTTCTTGAGTCTCCGTTCGGTCTCGTATAGGACTCCATTTTCCACCCTAGGGCTATACTGCTTCACGCAGTAATAGAGGCCGCATTCCATGGCTTCGACTGGAACCTTTGGCCATGCGGAAGTGGCATTCACTGTTGGCAGCACACGCAGGATTCCCATGGACCAGATTAGACTGCGAGCAACCTCGGGATTGTTGTCCTTGAAACTGTTTGTTTTGCTAGCATTGCCAGTGCCAAAAGTAGTCATTAATATCGTGTAAGGGTCAGCCGATGGTTTGAACTTGGCCCCATCGGGGTTGTTGATAAAAAGACCGCTAGGAAGGCGTAGAGTCGTCGCATTGGGGGTCGAGAGAAAGAAAAAGTCTTTGCCATACTCGGGTAGAAGGGAATACAAGGAGTTGGACTCTCTGTGTGAGCGAAGTTGGTCCGAGACGTTGTGGCAAACGCTGCACACCGCCAGAGACTCGAAAGGGCTCCAAGTGCAATTGCCTGATGGGCAGTTAAATGAAGTTTGCTGAATAATATCCTCGTACCCCCGGAACATGCCGTAGAGTACACCAGACTGCATCGAAACGTCGACGGTGTTGATGGTTTGGTATTCGGTGCCTAGAACGGTTGGCTCTGGCACAGGGGCTAAGGCGGTGCCTTCCGAGTATCGGTGTGCTTTATAAATCGTAGTGGTCGCCTCACTTTGATAGTCCAAGGATTGCTCGTATTGCACGAGCTGCTGCGCAAAAGGGTCGAGAGCAAGACCCAGCACAGTGATGGCGGCGCCCAGCGGTACGAGTTGCCTGTACGGTCATAAGAGTCTCTTCAAAGTCTCAAGGGGAGGGGGGTCAAGTACATCTTCCTCGTCGGCCAGAGCAGCCGGACGCTTCCCAACGGCCCTCGACTCGCTTCGTCAAGCGCGGTCAAGTCCAAGAGAGGCCGAGATTGCTGAGTGAATAGGATCCATCTCCATTGGCCAATAGCCTCGGCCACAACGAACATTAATGAAGCCCTACCCGCGCTAGAAAAGATGGAAACGACCGTGTTCAGCGTTACCCCGTGCCAGTCGAAGACGGGCTTGCCATCGTACACGATGAGAACCACGACCATGCAAGTGAAGGCAAGCACGGTGCCTACCACGGAGATGATTTCCCATTTCCATAGCTTTCGGCTTGGGTCGCTAGTCATTGTGTTTGCAAGTTCTTGAGGACAGTCAATGATTGAAATGGAAGTCGATATGGGGGAGAACTTTTTAACAAGGTAACAGGAAACAAACGATACTGTCTTATAAGAGAATCTTGGACCATTACTATTTTGCCGATCAATGGGTCTTTGGGCCAACTTCTAGTTTGTATTACCTATTGAAACACGCTTTGGTGGGAATGCCTTCGTCTTGCGAATGTTGAAGAGCCTTGGCGGACGTTCCTGTCTCCCGTTTTTTTCAACACTGCCACTGCCAAGGAATCACTCGACGGGAAACGACATGCACCACCTAGCCTACAAGGCAGTGTCATGCCTCAAAAGTAATTCATCCTAACGGCCTCGAGGACTGGCTCCATGGAAACTGAAATGCCCTGTAATCATGGTTGCATGAGTGCCACCTCGGTGTGGCCCTTGAAGACCTACTATTGGCTTGTCTTGGGCCTGCATGTGGTCTCGACTCTCGCGAGATTTGCCTCGTATTCCTGGCCGGCATATGTGGTGTACCGTATGCCACCAACCTCCGACATAGAAGGTAATGTCACTTCGGCTTGAGGGGGATATTAAGGTACGGTATCCATGTAATTACCAATGGTTGAGGATTGGTACAACAGATGATCAATGATGACGCCGACATCAGTCCGAGTGAAGCCGAGCTCCTCGATACTACCTCGCGGATTTGGGCGCTCCTGCAATATGATGCCAAGAACAACGGGGTTAGAAAATTGAAGCTTTGCTTCGAGACCCGGCTGGTCTTTACCTACTGCACAGCGGAACCTTATGTCCGGCGGTTTAGATTGTATTTGGGACTGTAGTTATTCGTACTGCCGCTATTTCCCGACATTATATATAAGGTACCTCGTATAATAGGAGCCGACTGTTGCCCATCTTTGACTCTCAAAAGGTTGACCAGTTGCTCTCCTGCCGTAGTTCGACTGCCTATAGCGAATCTGGCGTTCCGAAGTTAGATCCAAGAGTCAAGCGTCCCGGACACTGGATCTAAACACGCTGGCCATCAAGGCTCATTGGTCTTTGCTAACATGGAGCCGTCGTATGTCAAGTGGAGGATTTTACGTAAATGCTTCATACTTAAAATTCGTGAATAACACCTCATCTCACAACTCCACAGATCCGTGGCTCCAGCATTACCCGGAGCAGCGGACACTTGGTGAAATCTGGGGATAAGCACCTGGGTCCTGGGGGGATAGATTCGCGGGGTATGGAGCGAGGAATAGATTCTGGTAGATTTATTTGAGATGCTCAACTACAAACGTCGTTGGATATCACGGGACATGGCGGAGGATGAGAACCTGGTTTGTACGTGTGTTCTAGAAACATCACAGAAGCGAGACGAAGCAATTGCACTGCAGATCAACGACGACCCCAGTCATACATTGCTTTGTGGCTGCTATCGCCACGTTCCAACCACGCTGCGTGTATCAAGCCTGTCTTCCGCCACCGTCAGAACCAATTGTCGATAACCACCAACTGGGTATGTACGCGAGGTGCGCGGTGTAACGCGTTCACACATCTTCAGCTCCGCGCCTTGGCTCAATCTTCCTCTCTGTAACGGTAATCTTGGCCGGAATGAGACTGATTAGCTGGACAGGGGTCGGATAGACGCGATTGCGGAAGCCCTCCCGTTATCGTCAGCTTACACTGCAAGACCGGGAAGGCTCCCGAGAGAAGTGTCTGGACTTTGAAGGCCGCGTCCCTTTTGCCCCGGCGACCGCAGCGTCTGGTTGGCTCAAGGAATGCCGTATTGTCTTGTATCAGTTCATCACTGATCAACGGCCTGTCCGAACTTCAAGGCGGTAAGGCCTAGGCCCCTGGATTAGGAAGCTACCATGATAATGCTCCTTGGACTCTGGAGTCCTTGCCTCGTATCATGAAGACGTGGTGTGAACTAGCTGTAGGAAGGAAGTACCGAATCAACCAACCAAGGAGCCTATCCGGTGAAGGAGGTGGCAATGGCCCTCGGAAACAATGGAATCGTGCCGAAGGGTATCCGCGGGAGGTGGTGTCGGCCTCCCCGTTCCAGTTAACCAACGGCTTCCACGTTCCAACCACCAACTTCGCAACTTCTCTTGCAGAGTTGCTGTTCAAGTCCACTCAGCTCTCGAATTAAGTCCAACACGCTCAAGCGTTCGACCGAGACAGACACAGGGGCCATCGGACAACGCCACATTCGGCTTCATGACTAAGGTAGCTGAGGATAACATCCATCGGGTTCCCATCCGATCCCTGCCTAGAGACCTTGGGGAGAACGCTGGGGCAAGTCCTCCAGCCCTCTCACCGACGGTCAGGATGCCCCCCTTTCGACAAGGTCCAAGGAACCAACGCCATTTTGCGGGGGTGGAGAAGGTCTGGGTTCGACCATCTCGCATGGTTTGATACAGGCCTACCGAGTAGACTACCTCAAGGATGGTGCTGATATGTTTATGTATGATACGCATGGATCAGTTCCGAGTCAAACGTCATTCTCCATAAATGCCCTCGTCCGTCCTATTCGAGTTGTAAAGTGCCCCATCCAACGTTCCTTCTCACCTTCCCCTTCATACCCACGAGCATCACATCCAACATGGCATCTGACAAAGATGAGGCCAACGACAAGGTCGAGCCTACCTACACCAATAGGGACAGCATTGATCTTGGTACCGTCAGCGCCAGCCAAGATCAACTCCAGCGCCGCCTGGGAAACCGCCAGATCCAATTGATTGCCATTGGTGGTTCCATCGGAACGGCCAGTTTCGTCAGTATCGGCACGGGTCTTCACAAGGGCGGTCCTGGAAGTCTTCTCATTGCCTACACCTTCTACTCGTGCATGCTCGGCCTGGTCAACAACTGCATGGCTGAGATGTCAGTCTTCATGCCTGTGACTGGTGCCTTTATTCGAATGGCGGGCCACTGGGTCGACGAGGCTTTTGGTTTCATGGCTGGCTGGAACTTCTTCATTTACGAAGCTGTTCTTATCCCCTTTGAGATTTCAGCCCTCAACCTTGTCTTGACCTACTGGAGAGATGACATTCCTGTGGCTGCCGTTGTGGCTGCATGCGTTGTCCTTTACTTGTTCGTATAACCCAAAATGCTCCCCAAGCCTTGTTTCCATAGCACTAACACCAACTGCGCCAGTGTTCTCAACGCCTTTACCGTCAAATGGTATGGTGAGGCCGAGTTTTGGCTGGCCTCCGGAAAGGTCCTCCTCTTCTTCATCGTCTTCTCCTTCACCTTCATCACCATGGTGGGAGGAAATCCTCAGCACGACGCATACGGTTTCCGACACTGGAGGACGCCCGGCGCCTTCGCCGAATACATTACAAAGGGCGACCTCGGACGATTCGAAGGCTTCCTCGGAGCACTGTGGAGCGCTGCCTTCACCATTGTTGGTCCCGAATACGTGTCTATGGTTTCTGGAGAGACCAAGCTGCCTCGAAAGTACCTCAAGAACGCCTTCAAGACGACCTACATTCGATTCGCTTTCTTTTTCATCGGTGGCGCCCTGACGGTCGGAGTCGCGATTCCCTATAACGATAAGACTCTGGTTTCTATTCTGGGCGGCACTTCATCTGGTGCGGGAACCGCCGCGGCTTCTCCATATGTCATTGCCATGAACAACTTGGGAGTTGGCGTTCTGCCTCACATCACCAACGCGCTACTGGTGACCAGCATCTTCTCGGCCGGAAACGCTTACACCTACTGCGGAACTCGATCGCTCTACGGCCTTGCCATTGAAGGCCAGGCTCCCAAGTTCCTCCGAAAGTGCACCAAGGCTGGCGTTCCCATCTACTGTCTGGTCGTCATCATGCTGTTCCCCTGCTTGGCCTTCCTGAATGTGTCTAGCGGCAGTGCCGAGGTCCTCACCTGGCTTACCAACCTCATCACGGCCGCCCAGATTATCGACTACATCGTCATTTGCATCACTTACGTCTTCTTCTACAAGGCCTGTATGGCCCAAGGCCTCGACCGCCGCACGCTCCCCTACTTTGGATACTTCCAGCCGCACAGCGCGTGGATCAGCGGCGTTTTCCTCTCTGCCGTTGTTTGCGTCTACGGATATTCCGTCTTCAAGCCCGGCAACTGGGACGTCGGTACCTTCTTCACCTACTACACTATGCTTCTTTTGGCTCCTATTCTCTACTTTGGGTGGAAGTTCACGAAGCGGACTCACCTAATCAAGGCGCACGAGACCGACTTGGTTTGGGAGAAGCCGGCCATTGATGCGTACGAGGCTGCCTATGACGAGCCGGATGTGGGTTTCTGGGTTGAGGTGCTTCAAATGATGGGCATCAAAAGAAATAAGGTCTCTGGCGAGGCTTAAGCGGCTCACGCCTTGTTACTATGTATATATACCAATTAGGACATCCCTAGAGATGGCAATTTATTATCTTGCTATTCTTCAATATTTATTCATCCAATTGTGATATTCGTAGCAGATGTCATGTGGCTGAGGTGGTATTTATGTCCTCGACCTTGCAATGATGGGACTTGAGATCGGAACCACCGATATGTTACCTGCAATTTGACACTGGGTTAAGACAATAGTTTAGGCATGAATAGTAAGATGGAATGACAATTGATTGAAGACGAGATGTTAACAACTGGAACGTCAAAAGAAATAAATCGTTGTTCTAGACTCTAAAATTCATGAGAATATTAATGGCC
The DNA here is from genome assembly GCA_024115155.1 of Thelonectria blattea. Classification (NCBI taxonomy): domain Eukaryota; kingdom Fungi; phylum Ascomycota; class Sordariomycetes; order Hypocreales; family Nectriaceae; genus Thelonectria; species Thelonectria blattea. The sequence continues at coordinate 13,241 of JAMQMW010000240.1, forward strand.
GTCTACCTACCATGACTCCCCTATGCCTTCAGAACAATCTGCGGCTTCCCTTCCTCTCCCACTGCCCTAATCATTGTCGCCTTTTTCCACGTTTCCGAGCTTACTTCTCCGTCCCTATTATTCAACCCCCTCGAAGACCTTGATCCCAGAGCTAGCACGAGCATTTCCCCAAAGCTTCCCCAGTTCAAGTTATACCATCCAGAAAAGATGAGTACAGCCAAATGAACGACAGCAATAACAGCATGAAGTAGGAGGACAGTGAATGCAATGATGATTCCCCGACTCTTGCCAAACTCGTACGCATACGTGTTGACATATACTGGGAGTTTCAGGATGAGAGCATCATCGGGGTTAATGCCCTTGTCCTCCAGCTCCTTCTTAGGGTCACTCTCTAGAAGCATGAGCTCGCTGTTTGCCGATATCGCATCCGTGAGATGGATTGCAAGAGCAATGTTGAGGCAATTTGTATCCATAAACGGAGCCTCAGTGCAGAATAGCAGCATTTCTTCATACGTGGTCCGGTTTGTTGCCGTGTTGGAGACTTGAGCGATGCCCTCCAGCCACCCTTCCTCCAGCCGAATGAAGTCGCCAGTCCCGGGACCAGACAGAATCTCCTCCAGGATATCGCCAATGCGGAATGGGAAATGGAAACGGGCCTTGCCGGATTCCATCGATCCCCAAGTCTCCGCCTCGGCCCAACGCGCGTCAATGAGACAGAGGCTGAGCGAAAGGTCAAGGTCCGGGTCGGCGCGCAGGGATTTGTTGACGATGTTTGAGGCGAACATGATGTCTGCGCTGACGGGCAGGTCCAATGAATCCCGGAGGTTCAAGAAGTCATATCCCAGGGGCGCTTTTCCCGTCTCTGACGGGTCCTTGGCCAAGGCCTTGAGATGGGTGTAGTAGTCGTCGGCTTTGAGGCTGATGGTCCTGTTGGGAGGTATCTCTAGGAACTCGAATTCGAACGCCGAATCTGTGCTGCTGACTTCGATGTTCGAACACTCGATGGCGACAAGGGGCTGCTTCCATCGCTCTGTGGGGGATGCAGCCGTCTTCTCGTGCTCGATTTTGATGATTGCCTTGGCCGTAGCATCAATGGTGCGTGCCATGTCCAACATGCCATTCATTGGTAGAAGAAGGGCGAACTCGGCAATGACGGATATCGGGCAGGTGGCGATTGCGAGCGCGGAATCGAACGTGATGGCAATGGGCCGGTTCAGTGAACCGTACTGCGTGTAAGTCACGTTTTCAAACGGCGCCGGGGCATACCAGTCTCTTCGTGGGGGCGAGTTCATGATATCAGCCAGGTTCTGGATCATGGCTGCTTGACTAAGCCCGGCGTTCAATGTGCCGCTGGGAACGTACTCCATGATTGGCAAGTTTACGTCTTGGGAGTCAAGAGTTGTTGGGTATTGGTTTCCGACGAGGGCCCAGTTGAAAGAGTCGTACAAGAATTTCTCTTCCCACCAGTCCAGGCGAGGAATCATTGAAATAGCCGAGAGGGGACTGGCTGCAATGCAGAGCAAGGAAATGACAAACACCTGGGCCCCGGTGATGATGTTGCGTTTTCCATTTGAGAATAATAGTGCGGTCCAAAACTCCCTGCCGATGAGGTATTGGATTGGAGAACCAAGATGGAAGGCTGAGGACACAAAACCGAGAGGAATACCATTGTCTTTAATGAGAAGGCTGTAGCGGATCAGATGCATCAAGATATCCGTTAGGGAGAATAGGATCATGGCCTCGTGCGCCTTGGCGGCAAATTGAAGAGCGTTGAGTTTCTCGGTCGTAATGGTGTTCCATCGGACCTTGGTGACGTATAGCGAGAAGAGGGTCAGAGTGACTGCAATGGCCGGGAAATGGACCCAAGTAAAGCGACCTATGGCCGATAACTTGCTTGTCTTGCTGTTGCATGCGACCGTGGACGGCGTGGAGAGCCCTTTGTCGAACCTGTCGCTTGGACCTTGCACCGGCGAGTACGTATCGAAAGTCTGAGGGTCGTTTCTCTTCGAGAGCTTCTTCCAGGGAGCCTTCCACCAGGATTCCACGGGTTCAGACCTAATGTGGTCGTGTTCCAACCCCTTGGATGCGACTTGGGTGTCACCGAAGGCACCCCATCGCACAAGTTCAACCTGAGTGTGATCGGCAGATCTCTCGATCGAATCGTCGCATCGAGGGCCATCTAACGGGGGACGAGGTGCGGGTTCGGTTTCTCGGTACACAGGTGACCATTCGGTTCGTGCTTCGTCATTTGAGGACTCCGTGAGATTGACAACCTGCGAGCAGCCAGTTAGAACAAGAGGACGGGCGGGGAAGTGGGCGCCGTACAGACTCCTCGTGAACGCGGCGACGTGGCAGCCTGGTCCATGGGATCGAAGTTGGCCATGTCGTAAAGATGAGGGCCTTCTAAGGCCGTTGGGGAGGTTTGTTGAGTTGCGACAGGAGAAAAAGTGAGGAACAGGAAGAAGAATAGGAAAACGGAAACCCAGCGACCAGGTGGCTACTTCAATGGCCACTGCACATTTGTGCACATAGTTTTACAGAGTGAGTCGTGTGGCTGAGTCTTTCCAAGCATGCTGTGCAGCACGATCGCTTTCTTACTGCAGGAATAAGCTTCCCTCATGTCGATTACTGCATGATAATATGTATCATGATTCATGAGGGTAACTTTTAAATATCAATGTGGATTTGGAGGGGAAGTTGGGTCAGAAGCCGTGGTGTCGCCCTGAACTCGGTACTGTGGACTGAGAACCGAATCTTCTCTGGCGGTGAGATTGGTAGCATTTCCTCTGAGTTCTGTTGGCCATGTCCAGCTCCTGAAGCAGGTTGGGGACTTTTTGTTGGCCCTCGACTTGGGCCACGACATCACTGTTCTTGGCGTAAGCAAAGCGTTTCGAATACGAGACATGATGCATGCATTAGCACAACTATCCTAGTAGTAACTGCAACGAATTGAATGCAGGCACCCTTTCTTATTGCGATTAAGAATATCCGTAGGCGCAACTCGCTCTGACAGGGGTCTTGATTGGGGCTATGGGACGCCCAACACAGAGGTCCAGGATCAGCCTGCCCACAACAACTGCCCAATACGGCATGCTTTACCGCTTGGCTACAACACTTGCTTATAATACTTGCTCATAGGAGTTACTTATAATAGCACTTGCAATGGGGACTAACAGTTAAACTGCACATCTATTTTCAGCCTTCTTACGGATAATAACCCGTGCCTACATAATATGGCGGGCAGCTTGGTCTCAGTCGACTGGAGTGAATATGCAAAGTGATATGAAAGTGTGATCTCGGCTCGATCTCGGCTTGATATCGGCTTATTGAACATATATAACGAATTATGGTTCTTCTTTTGGGCTTATCAAATATTATACATACCATTAAATAGCACCGAGAGTGAGGTGAAGAGGTCAATCGTAGCATAGAGTTGAGGTTGGATATCAGCGGAGAGATGGTGTAAGTCTGATCTCACATTCTGACACATCACAGGGCCATATATCTTTCCATTTGTCGAAAGTGTTGTTTGAGCGTAGGTAAGAAAATATGATGCACCAACAAAGCTACCCTGAAGAAGCACCTCCACATGACTGACACCCAATCTAAAAGAGAATGAGACGCATCGCTTGCTTCCGTTCGAAGTTCAAACCAAGCAGGCGATACCGGATGAATGCAATCGACCCAACTTAGAAGTTTGAAGAAAGCCACCAACTCGCAAAGGGAAATGCCCATCTTGGTGGTTCATCAGGGCTATGCCACGATCATGCAGTCACGGGGTGTCGGTCTCGACTTCCCTCGAGCCTGAAGATGGTGCCAGGTGGTGCGTCGGACCGACCTCCCGAAGTAAGCAAATCCAATAGGCCAATCATCAATAGCTTGTCTTGTTGGGCGAACACATCCGGTTACCGGCAAGTCGAGAATTGAGGGAGATGAGATCGCGGGGAAGAATGATATGGGTGAATCGCTTACCAAGGCGCACTCTGCAATCCTTCGTTGTCGATGGGCATGATGCTGCCTGTCAGATATCGGGATCGTCCAGGAAGTTATACCATCATCTCTGAAACGCCTTCTACAGGTCGGTCAAGAAAGTTTGCTGGTTCCTCGACGGCGGAAATGAGGCTGAACTCAACCTCCCTCTCGTCTCGGGACCGGAAATGATAGACGGCTAGTCCCATCACAGTATCATCTCCCGCACAAGACCGTCAACAAGCGAGCGTCTAGAAGCGATCGACGGAGAATCTTCCGACTCTTCCCTGACAACCGTGTCGAGCCGTCCTGCCTCGAACGGCATCGACGGATATCGTAGGGCTTGGGTAAGTTGGGCTCATGTTACAGTCTCGCCGCCGCGAGGTAGTGCCGGTACCACCTCCGATTCCCCAAGCAATCGTATCGGGAGGCTGACTTACCCACCCAAACTATTCCAGTTCTCGACAAGATTGTGCAAATCTCGCGTCCCCAGAGTCCATGTGACGCCTTTACCCCGCTCCCGCTATCTCTATTACACGTGTACGAAGGTTCGGTATCGCAACCGATGGAACGTGAAGCTGCATACCTACATGTCGAGCAGATAGAGTGTCGAGGCGATGTGTGACAAGTTCAAAATAAGTCTACCTCTGCCTCCATATCCAACTTGTAGCAAACCATAGTCTCTTCGAGCATCATCAGAATACCTGACTCTTTTCACAATGTTGACTTGTACGCCACGAAAGATGCCCTCTTCATCCTTATCGCGAACCGTCATGATCCCCGCGATAAGAACAAAGGCCGGCCAACAGCTCAGACTATCCTCTACATCGGCTGCCAGAAACCTGCCAACGACAGCGGGAGCAGTCGTCCCCGAAATAGATGCGCCTCTCGCTGCCGTTCCGACTGGTACTCTCCTTAGATCCATCTTTATCAACTCGATTTCTTCAAGACCTTTCCTCTTGCGACCCTCTCTCTGGTTCCTCGGCCAAATCTCCAAGCCCGACCAGAACCTCCTCTTCAGCGTGGACCGAAACGTTCTCCTGCGCTCCCTCCTCAAGCGGACCTTTTACAAGCAGTTCTGCGCGGGCGAGAATGGCGCAGAGACGCAGGCCACCATGAAGAGCATGAAGGAGATGGGCTTCCGCGGCACGATTTTGACGTACGCCAAGGAGACTGTGTTTGACCATGCCACCAACACTTCGCACGGGCTTGGAGTCAGTGAAGCCAAGACGGGTGACGCCATGTTTTGCGAGAACATTGAGGCGTGGAGGAAGGGAACGGTCGAAACGGTCGAGCTTTTGAGTGAAGGTGACCAATTGGCTGTCAAGTAAGTTCCCCTGAGAACATGAATTCCACGTTGAAACAAGTCATTAACGCAAAAGCTAGGTTGACTGGAGCAGGAACACTCGTCACAGAGGCGTTTTCCAAGGGAAAGCTGCCTCCCCAGCAAATGCTCGACGCGTTTGACGAGGTCTGCTCCAAGTGCAGAGAGAGAAAGGCTTTCATTCTAGTCGACGCCGAATCGCAGCGGTTCCAATGGGGAATCATGCGCATGACCATGGATGCCATGAGAAAGTACAACACGGACGGGTACGCCCTCATCTACAACACGTACCAGGCGTACCTCAAGAGCACGCCGTCCACCCTGGCCAAGCACCTCAAGGCATCTCTAGAGGAGGGCTTCACCCTAGGCCTCAAGCTCGTGCGGGGAGCCTACCTCGCCTCGGACCAACGAAGCCTCATGCACGACACCAAGCAGAACACGGACGACGCGTACAACAACATCGCGCAGGGGGCCCTCCGGAGACAAATCGGCGAGTTCGGGAGCCCCAGCGGACCGGCGTTCCCCTCGGTGGACCTGCTCCTCGCCAGCCACAACAAGGAGAGCGTGGTGGCGGCTCACAAGCTGCACCAGGAACGCCTGCGGGCCGAGCTCCCCACGGTGAAGGTCAAGTTCGCGCAGCTCCATGGCATGAGCGACGAGGTTAGCTTCGGGCTGCTGCAGCTCAAGGGGGGCGGCATGGCGGCTCCCGAGGTGTACAAGTGTTCGACGTGGGGGACGCTGGGGGAGTGCATGGCCTATCTCACGCGGAGGGCCATGGAGAACAGGGATGCGGCGTCGAGGACGTTGGATGAGTATGCGGCTTTGAAGTCGGAGGCGAGGCGGAGACTGCGATCGTATTTGCCGTTTTAGGAAGTAAAGATGGATGAATCAGAATGCGTATTATCGCCGAGTTCGGCTTAAGTCCTACCCCTTATTATCTCACATTGTGTCATGCTATCCTCGAGCCGGAAAGTTGAAGAGAGACTGTCAAGTTAAGAATACCCCCTCCGATAGCGCACCCCGAACTCGCCCCGAACACACCCCTACGCACCCTAACTTACCCCTCGATAACGTGCCCCGCCCCCTCATCCCATCTCTGAACCCATGCAACTTGTCTCAGACATCCTCCCCTCGATGTCGATGCAATCTGGTGGCGCTTGTGGAGGGAGGCTATAAGTAACGACCCACCCCGGAAGACCGCCCGAAGACATGCCTGTTCGGCAGTTGCCGCAGATCCGTTTCGAGCTCGGATCTTGTCCCGGGGTCTTCGGCTCCGACATAGGCTCAGTCGAGGAGAGCGCCTTGAGGACGGTCATGTATGACCGGGGACGTCTGTAACCAAACCACACTATTACGACGTTTAACATCATTTCGCCTATACTCTCACAACATGTCGAGTCTCAGCAACGCCACCCTTTGCATCCTAGGTTGCGGTCTGTACACCTCGTCATCCCATCACAAATGAGCGCATCTAATTGCGGGGTGTGAATAGGAAACCTAGGGAAAGCTATCCTCCGGAGTCTGGTTGACTCTGATGGGGATTCCAATGTTCCTTTTACCAAATTCATCGCCTGTGTGCGATCAGAAAAGTCTCAGCAAGCATTGATCAACGAATTCGCCCCCCATGGACAAAAAGTTGCCGTCTACCGCGGGGAGAACGTCAAGGCAGCTCAGGAGTCCGACGTCATCATCATCGGTGCTGATCCAGCCGACATCGAAACTCTCTTGACCCAAGAGGGCATTCAAGCTGCCTTTGCGAACAAGCTCATCATCAGCGTCGTGGCGGGTTGGACCCGCGAGAAGCTCGAGGCCATCATCTTCGAGAGCGAGGCCTTCAATGGAAACCAGTCCGGTCGAGGATGGGTTGTCCGCACTCTGCCCAACATCGCCGCGACGGTATCTCAGGGACTCACGGCCATTGAGATCGATCCTAATGGTCCTCCTGTTCCCGACGAGCACATTCAGTTGACGACGGCCATCTTCTCAAAGGTCGGTCGGGCAGTGCACATCCCGCCGAGACTGATGAACGCCACTACTGCCGTTGGAGGGTCGACGCCTGCCTTCTTCGCCATCATCGTCGACGCCATGATCGATGTGGCCGTGGCGGTTGGAGTTCCGCGGGATTTGGCCCAGACCATGATCTACCAGTCCATGCAGGGCACGGCAAGTCTGCTGCAGAGTGGCATTCATCCTGGAATTTTGAGAGACCAGGGTACTTCGCCGGAAGGATGCACCATCGCGGGTGTCATGGTTCTGGAAGAAGGTGCTGTACGAGGCCATGTCGGACGAGCTCTTCGAGAGGCAGTCACCGTTGCTCGTCTGATGGGGAAGGTGGAACATGTCAATGACACCAGGAAGGAATAAAGGAGGTTTATGAATAGATTAACTGCTATCTAGAGAATGATATTTCTAGTGTCCACATGTAACCGTATGATGGTGCTTTGTGATTCTTGAGTGGGGGTTCACCTCGCAGTTACCATGTACATTTGATGCCAACATGCCACTGGAGGGCGAGATCTCCAACCGATAACTGGATTATCCATTACCTTAAAGAAATATGGCTAAAATGACTCTATAACCTCCTAAACCATGCATGAAACATCGTCCTCGTCTCCATATTCGCAATACACCCAAACCCAAACGCCGGAATAATTCGTATACATCTCACCAGCGTCGCCGTGGGAAGATCCCTCCTCACTTGTGCCATCCTATCCGACGCAGGTAGTTTCCCCCGTCGATTAAACATATCCAACCCAAGAAGATGTACCGGCGTCGCGCCAAATTGAGAGAAAACAGGTACCGTCAGTTGAGTAATGACAGCCTTCATGTGAGGATTCGTCGACAGACTATCGGGAATAGCAGAGGACAACCACGGCGCCATGGTGAAGGAACCAAAAATTGTGATGGCATCTCGAAGCAAAAACGTCGCCGTCGCTGCCTTAGCCACTTTTAGTTGCAGGTTTGACACTTTTGTGCCGGGCTGCGCGACGCTTGCGCCGAATATCTGGGCGAACCGGACGTCTTTCCAGACGCCCATGGGGACGTTGACAATCATGGTCGATACAAAAGTTATCGTGCCCACGGCTGTTGCGTGGAACTCGTTTGCCAGCGTCTCTGATCCGTTGGCCACGGCGTAGGTTGCCGCGTACAAGCTCCAGATGAGACGGAAGGGTTTGCCTGCGAGCATCATCCTCGGGTGTCGAAGGGCGGAAGCACAGTGAGAGCGCAGTCCAGAGACGATGGGTCGATTCATGGACACTTTTTCCGTCAAGGCTCTACATGTTGTCAGTTTGGGGGAGATTTATCAGGTGTCGAGATTGCGCACCGATCGATGATTGTCACGGCTGGTGATATCAAGGTGGCGGAGACGACAGCCGCAGCAAAGTCGCCGGCCAAGAGGCCCCAACGGGGATGGTAAGTTGGCCATTGACGAGAATGGGTTTGTTGATCGTGTTGTTCGTTTTGTCGTACATTTTGTTGTTCATTGTGTTGTTCCATGATGAAGGGGGGTTAAGGAGGGTCCTTTGAGTAGAGTGACTTCAATGTTGGGACTCGGGAGGTCCAAATCGTGTAATCAAGTTGGAACAATGAATCGATGTCAACCAAGAGCCGGAACGACCTCAAGCTCGATGCATTCAACTCGGGAGGCCGAACATTTCCTCCATCTCCCATCTCGATGCAACTCATGACGAGCGAAGTCGGTCGGTCTACATCGGCTTCCCTCCGCTGCGGGCCGACTGCCGATGACATTTTGCTCGTCGTGGAGTCGACGTGGAGTCGCGGATACCTTCGGCCGTGACACGGAGTCTAGTCGGGCTCTTAGTTTATCTCTGTTGAATCTCGTGAATCTCTACCGGCTCCTCTCCCGGACGCCGCCTTCGGCACCCCGCCCGGCATCACGAGGGTTTCCTGAATCGAGGAGACATCGAGCAGCATAAGAAAGCGTCTTCGAAGCTGGAAGAGGCCAGTATTCCTCAGACACGTGATTCATTGTTCTACAGCATCGTTCCATTTCGATTCTACAGACACAACATCACAGCCAAACATGTCAGCCACTCGAGTTCAAATGGCCCTCAACTTGGCTCGGCCGAGACAGACTCTCGCCCGGCCCACCTGTTCGGCATTTGCTCTTCAGCGACGAACCAAGGCTACCGCTCCCTTCCGGTTGCCTGACCCCAGGAATGAGCCCAACGTTAGTCCCTGCTCCCACTTATAGATTCCTCGTCGTCAAAGCTAACCATGACAAACAGCCCCTCTACAAGAAGGGCTCGGAAGAGCGCGCAAAGCTCGAGCAGGCACTAGCCAAGCTCCGATCCCAGCTCCCCGTGCGAAGCGACATCTTCTACAACGGCAAGGTCCAGAAGACGTTCAAATCCGAGGACCAGGTCATGCCCTCGGAGCACGCCACCACATTCACCAACTATCCCCTCGCCACGAAGGAGCAGGTCAACGCGGCCATCGAGTCGGCCCTCAAGGCCAAGAAGGGCTGGGAGGAGACGCCCTTTGTGGACCGCGCCGCCATCTTCCAAAAGGCCGCCGAGCTGGTCACGGGGAAGTACCGGTATGAATTGATCGCTGCTACCATGCTGGGCCAGGGGAAGAATGCCTGGCAGGGAGAGATTGATGCTGCGGCCGAGTTGGCCGACTTTTTCCGTCTCAACTGCAACTATGCTGCTGAGATTCTCGAGAAGCAGCCCGAGCGTGGCACCAATGGCATGTGGAGGTGAGTCCAGATGCCAGCGACTGTGAGAAATAGATTCTAACGCAACATAGCCGTGTCGACTACCGCCCCGTCGAGGGTTTCGTCTATGCCGTGTCCCCCTTCAACTTCACTGCCCTCGGCGGCAGCTTGATCTCCGGCCCTGCCCTGATGGGCAACGTCGTCCTCTGGAAGCCTTCGCAGTACAACGTCTACGCCAGCACCATCATCTACAACATCCTCCTCGAAGCCGGTCTTCCCCCAGATGTCATCCAGTTCGTCCCCGGTGATGCCCAGGAGGTGACCGACGCCGTCATGGCCCACCGCGAGTTCGCCGGCCTCAACTTCATCGGATCCTCGGACGTCTTCCGCTCCCTCTACGGAAAGGTCGGCGAGGGCATCGCCAGCAAGAAATACCGCGACTTCCCCCGCGTGGTCGGCGAGACGAGCGGCAAGAACTTCCACCTCTTGCACCCCACGGCTGACCTCGAGAGCGCCGTCAACCACACCATCCGCGGCTCGTTCGAGTATCAGGGCCAGAAGTGCTCTGCCACGAGCCGAGCCTACGTGCCCGAGTCGCTGGCCTCCGAGTTCATCACCCGTCTCAAGGCTGGTGTTGACCAGATCACCATTGGCAGTCCCGACAAGGACTTTGAGGCTTTCATGGGCCCCGTCATCCACCGCCGCTCTTTCGACAAAATCAAGTCCGTCATTGACGAGGCTAACAAGGATCCCTCTCTGACGCTGCTCGCTGGTGGCAAGTACGACGAGTCTGTCGGGTTCTACGTCAGTCCCACGGTGTACCAGGCCGACTCACCCGACCACAAACTGTTCAACGAGGAGATTTTCGGACCCGTCCTGACCATTCACGTCTACCCCGACGCCGAGTGGGATTCGATCCTCAAGAAGATTGACCAGGCCGGCGGCGGTCTTGCTCTGACGGGTGCCGTCTTTGCCAATAGCCGTGCTGCCCTGCGACAAGCCGAGGATGCTCTCCGCTATTCTGCCGGAAACTTCTACCTTAGTAAGTCCTCACACATACACTTCTTCTTGGGTAATGCTGACCAATCCCCTCAGACTGCAAGACCACGGCTGCTCTCATCGGACAGCAATCATTCGGTGGTGCTCGCTCCTCGGGCACCAACGACCGAGCCGGCAGCTCGGATTTCTTGCGCCGCTTCACCAGCCCCCGGTTGATCAAGGAGGAGTTCTTCCCTCAGCACGAGTTCTTGTACCCCAGCAACAAATAGATGAGCGAATGGGATATATAACGGTTTAATGGCATATGTAGTATAAAAGATTTCCCCTCAGTTGGATGAGCTAGAGTATATGTTCCTCGTATGCTTTGTCTTTTAAGTGATAATCGCCTACTTAATACGCTCGTGCTCTGTAACTTATGACGCAAGACGACTTATAACTTAAAACT
>JAMQMW010002382.1:0-17813 GCA_024115155.1 Thelonectria blattea
GTAACACGTCTCTACATCGTATTTGCGGCCATAATGGGGGGGGCTCTACTCACTCTTTACTGATTTTTGTGACGCTGACGATGTGAAGTTTGGGAGATGCGGTTCTGCGCGCACTTTTGGTGGGGCGAATGTTCAACCGAAAGAAAACCCTAGGGCCATGAGGCGAGTCACGTGCCGCACCAAATTTAGTTAACTAACTTGCAGTCGGAATGGTGGGGTCAGCGTCATGGAAATCGTCGCGGATTTGGGACGGCGAAGTCGGATGAGTTCAGTAGCCCCTATCAGAGGCGATATGTCACCGTTTCTTTGATCAAGCCAACAGGACTAGTTTCCAGTTGATGTTGACAAGTCTAGATATTCTCTCCTACTGTGGTATATCCTCCACGTCTCCGGCCAGCTTCTTCTCCCTCTGCCAACTTAGTATTCGTTGCTCGAGCATGTAAACCGCTCTGACAACTTCTTGCAATGACAAGCCAGCGACGTCTCCTTTCCAACACATTAGCAACAAACTCGTATCAAATCAGCCCAAAAATGTCTTACCCGCTCTCGTGTAAAGCGCTTTGGCGGGCTCGGTGAGGTCCTCGACGGAACGAAACGCCTCATATGCGGCCTCGGGCTTGAACGGCGCTTGGTGGTCGGTATCCGACTCCTTGCCTCCAGCCGCTCCGAGTTCGAGGGCTCGCTCCAATATCTTCCCGGTTCGGATATCCACTTCATCCTCTGCAGTCTCCTCGCGCGGGGGTACCAGTGGAGGCGCGTCTTCCGAGGGGAAGAACCTCGTAATCGGATTTTCATCTGCAGAAACCGCCCGTCAGCTTCCCGGCTCGTCTTCGTCCCATGTCGAGGGTGGCCTCATACTCTTCTTGCTGACCAGGCTCGCGACGTGGGCAAAGTATTTGTCCAGCTGCACGGGTGACAGGGATACGATCTGATCCACCGTGATCTCGTCGAAGCTGGGCTCTTCTGCTTCTTTGGATGCATCGTCGAGCTCGGCCACGGCATCTTGCCACTTGGCCCAATTGAATGTGAAGGCTTGCTCGGATCCTGGACCCTTGAGCATGGGGAGGTGAGAACTAAGGGGGCAGCATAGTTTGGCGGCAATGACCAGGAATGCAACAAGGGATATCTCGGGGTAATCCAGAATGAATAGTCGAGTCTTTTCGATTGGTAGTTGGAAAGTCGCACCCAAAACCGAGACGAGAATTCGAGCAGAGACCAGCACTTCCACTGGGAACAGTTAGCCATAGAGACGTGCAACAGTCGCACTTGAAGCGAACCTGGTAGAGCCAGCTGTCTCATATAGTTGATCAATATGACGGTGTCATTTACTGGCGGAAATAGCATCTCGTAGTTGTGGTGATATGAGAGCGCCAACTCCATCGCGGCTTCGTGCAGATCGACGGCTCGGAGCGTCGCTCGAAGCGGCAGCTTCAAGGCTCTCGTGTACGTCGAAGGCAATCGGTCCTGCATTTCTTGAGACAGATGATAATACTCGCAGATCAGTTAGCAAAAAACCGACGTATCAACAAGAGGCCTACTTACTGCTCTCTTGTAAGGCATGTGTCCGTCATTGACCCATTTGCACATCTCACCAATACTGGTGGGAGTTCGAAGCAAAAGACACCCCAGGTAACAAAGGGCCAGAGTATCAATTACCCTGGGCATAGGCCAGCTCTGGTCCTGTCCAGGATTCCAGCTTTTCGCCTTGGTGTGCTTCTCTCCCGCCTTCTTGACCGTCTCAGTCACTTCGGGCTGGGAGCTAAACATTTCTCCCTGAGCATTGTCGTCATCATCGGCGGCGAGGCTGCCACAGCCCCGGGTGCGAAGATCCCACAGATCGCGGACCACGGTTTCGAGCTCGGTCCTGTATCCCTTGGAACCCACGAGCCAGAGGATCTGGTCCCTGAGAATCAGCTGCAGACACTCCAGGTACAGGTTCCTGCCGGCCTGGCCGGTGAGATGGCGCAGCTCCTTCTCCTTGGTCTCCTTCTCCCGCTTGGCCGTGTTGCCCATTCTCCCGGCATCTTCCTCGTCGCCCATGTCGAACTGGACGAATCCCTGTGTTCCTCGTCAGCTGCTTTCGGAACTCTAGTCATCGCGGGACACGCACCTCGACCTGATGCCCGCGAGCGCAGAAGCGGTGACCGCTCTCCAGGTACCATTTTCTCGCACCGCATTCTGGGCATCTCTCCCCTCGGGGGAACTTGCGAAGTTCCCGTCGGTTATCCATGACTTCTCATGACCTAGATGCCAAGGTATAAGAGTGTGTAGTTGCTAAGAGTCTGTGACCGGAAGCGCGAGTCGTGGTTTGTGCAGAGGCATGCTCAACCGAGCAATGGCCTTAATATCTCTGTCTACTGGACATAAGAGGGTGCAAGTCTTGGTCGGGCCAGGTGTTTGAAATATCGCCTTCCGAGAAGAGCCAAACCTTGATTGCTCTATTGGCCAGGACTGTATTAACGGTATTATTCCAGTGCAGTCTGTCCATCAACCAATTTCTTATCTAATCGGCTTTTTTTTTCCCGCCTCCTAAAGTGGTACGAACTTCGCTTCATCTTCCATCGAGTTGGCACTAACCCCACACCTCGATCAACACCACATTTTCGCCTATCGCCCACGATGATGCACGCACATGGAGAGAAAACAGGCCACCATGATGACCTCCTTGTCCGACAGTACATGCTGGCCACAAAAACGTCACAAGAGAAACAATCACTGTCATCAAACAAGATCCAAGGTTCCGTCAAGGTTTTTGATAGCCCTCTATCGGACAGATTTCTGTCAACTCCGAAGCTCTCCCATTTTTTCTCGTGATATGCCGTTACGAATATCGTGACATCAGGCATCTGCAGCAGGTGGTAGGAAACAAATGAAAATTCGAGGCCACACAAGGGCGCTTGGGATTGCCGAGCGTCATAGCCAGCCGACATCCCCCCCAGAAAGAGTCCCTCAGCACAACGCCCAACTCATGACCCATGAACATTTAATGCATTTTTCCAGTCATCAAATCAAAGCTATCCCTCAAGCACGATCCGTCGCTGGACGGCATTGCCGAGGGGCCAGGGGCCACTACGAGCCGGACGTGTTCAAACACAGAAGGCATTTAACCCTGGCGGGGAGCCTCCTTGGCCTCAACAGCGGCCTCCTCACCCATGGAGGTGAGAATGACGACGTCTGGAATAAAATGTCAGTTCCGAGACACATGGGGCGAAAGCGTGGCGCTGCCGAGTTGATGTAGCCATTCGAGATGGCCGAGCACCAATTGGCGGTCCAAATTGGGGAAAACTTACTGGTGTCCTTCTCCTCAACCTTGAAAAGGCGAGTGATCTTCTCGCCAATGTCACCCTCGGGCATGCGAACGTCGTCCTTGAGATCACCCTCGTCGTTCATAAGAGAGAGGAAGCCATCGTCCGAGATGTCGATCTGGCACGTGTTAGTTGCCGAACAGCGCATGGAGGGGGCTCAAAAGCCGGGAGGGGTCTCCCTGGTGGAGCGGGGCAAGGGTTCACTCACAAGCTGGAACTCGCGGCGGGAGACGTTGGGGACGTCCATGTTGTGGGTGGAGGGGGAGAGATCCTCGTACTTCTTGCCGGTGAAGATATCGAGAGCGACGAGATGGACCTTGGCGTGACCGTGCTTGCCGGTCTTGGAGGTCGACATGTCGACAATCTTGCAGGGGCGGCCCTTGATCACAACGAAACCGTTCTTGCGCAGAGCAGAGCACTGCATGGGGAAGGTGAGCGAGGCACCGGCATCGGCCGACTCGAAGGTCTCGTGGTGCTGCATCGCAAAAAAAAAAGAGGCAATTAGCAAGAGCTCAACATGATTATCTCGATGATACGCGGCACAGACGAGCGCCCGTTGACGATGGCTCGCCGACAGCTGAACAAGCCCGTCAAAGTCGAAGAGGCAGCTCTGTGTCGTGGGGCACGAGTCACATTGCGGGGTGAATTTTCGCCAGCGAAAATGGACGCAAGGGCTGGGCGCGTGCGCGGGAAGGGACGAGAGGCACTCACTTCTTCCGACATTTTGATGGTATTTTCAAAAATCAAGGTCCTGAAGTAAAAGAGGTAGAAGATGTGAGGGGAGCGGAATGCACCGTGAAAAGAAACGCTGGAGAGGTGCTTTGGAGTGGGATGGAGGAGGAGAAGAAAAAGGAAGAGGGCCAGACTCGGGAGGAAGATGGAGGGGGTTTGAGGAAAAAAGGCCCAGACGGAAGTTTTTTTCTGAAGGCTGTGATTGGGTCTCGGGGCTCGTAGCAGTGGGACAGGCTGTGATTTTAGCGGACTCTACCGAAGGGCCCCCGGTGCCTTTGTCTTCGTGCAGGGCAGTTGAGGGCTCCGGGAGGGGGGTTGAGAGGTTGCAGAGAGAGGGGGGGGCAACCGTCCAAGGCAGCCGCGGGACACCTGCACCTTCTTCGCATTTCAGCAGGAAGGAGGAGGCTTCCAGGGTGACTGCCCAGTGGAGGGTGACTGCAACGGCCAGCTCAGTGCCTTGAGTGCCCGCCGGCCTGGAACCTGCCGCTCCCGCTGGCTGAGGGCTGGTCTCTTCATGTCGCTGCTTGGTCACCTGTGGCGCTTGTCGGCGGGCAAGCGGGCCAGCTGTGGCAGGGTGGCGGACCACTCAAAGACCGCTCAGAAGCTGACGGGTTAAGTTGGCGGGGTCGAGGCGAGGCATCGACCTAAAATTGTTTCCTTCCTGGCCTTGGAGCCCAAGCAGCCTGCCCGAAGAGGGGGAGGGGCTTCCGTCACCAATTTTCCGCTTGATTTTTTGGCGAGCAATTGCTTTTTTGGCCATCCCACACACAATTGTTCACCGAGAATCCAGAGTTTTTGCCATGACACCAGCATTGGGTAATCAAGGCGCCCGTATTTCATAGTCCCAACTCTCAATGGCCTCCTGCCACCTCGCATCCGCTCTTCGCCGATTTGGTCATGCGGCTTGCGTTGCGTTTCGGGTGAGTGTAATGAGTGCACCCCCGCTTCTTCGCTGTGTGTCTCGCGGCATTGCCCGTGCACTGCCCATGTATCATGTACCCGTGGGTCCTCGGCCGCGGGCGTCTTGAAAGAGTGACGCTCTGAGTCGTCGAGAACATCACGCGCGGAAGGTGCACTTGTCGCGTCGACTGCCTTGCTCTACGTTGTTGAGGGGTCTCTTGAGTGGTCTCTGGAGAACACTTGGCAGCTGCATGAGGAGAAAGGCGGTCGCGATTGCCGCAAATAGATGATTCTTGACAGGATGGACTTGATTCCCAGTACCTGGTAGTATGCTTCAATAAAGAGACCCCTTCCCCAGAGAGCTGAAAGCCTCCTCTCTCATTTGTCATCTTTCTCAGACCACTCGTTGTTTAGGTAATTCGGACAGGGTAAAGACGGGCGTCTCGCATTACCTCAGGCCATTCGAAAACTCCCTTACCTGCCGAGTATATCTCTCAATATAGCAACTTGATCTACCCAAGTCAACCTGGAGCCCGTTCAGGTCTGGCATGTCGAACCGGTGATATGTTGGTACTCCATGGCATTGAAACTTATGCGCCACCGTGGCAGTCCTCAACGAGGCCAGCAACGGCTTGTCACTTTCCGTGGAGACTATCAATACGCCTTGCATGCTCATAGCACCCTGGGTTGCTCTTGGATACCTACCTACTGTGCACATCCCATCAGGGAATGAGATGGGACTCACCGATGAGATATCTGGACAGAAAGTCAACTTGGTTCGATCCACGGTGAGACAGGCACTCGCATCTCTCCGGTCGCAAGAGTATTTGCCCAGTGTGGATAGATTATGAGCCCACGAGAACATGATGAGCATCTGCAAGACATATCATGGTGTCTTGGCTATCCCCCGCGTTAGTGTCGTCTGGTCATATCGAAAATGGAGGTTATGTCTCGGCTCCTTGCCAACTGAGTCAATCATTACACACGTCATAGCATACACTCCTCCACGATACATCAAGCATGATTCAGATTCTACGCAACCCTTCTGAAACAAGGCAGCACATAAAAAGTAAACAAAAGTAACACATCCAAAAATCGCCCAACGGATTGCATTGCGTCATGAGCTATGCCTCGAAAACGTAGTGTCACCCCCACGAGCCGAGACCGGCAACCCAGCTACCCTATAGCAAAATGCGGCGCGGACTTCGGGGTCTCCCGAGACGAAGGCCGAAAGGAGCCAATGGAGCACTGCTGATGGCGATTGGAACTTGCGAATGATAGAGGAGTGGATGCGTAACGTAGTTGGGCTTGGTGAAGAGCACCTCATTAGGCAGACAAAAGCAAGGACCTGCCTCCCTAATAGGTACGTTAGTCCCGAGCCGTGTCACGTTTTATGCCGTGTGATGGTGGTGGTGGTAGTGGCATGCTGTGGATATATTAACTGGGAACCCCGTCCGGAGTGGGAGGGAGCTTGTTTCATCATCATCATCACCATCAGCACTGCTTACTCCCCCGAGTCCATTTCAACTTGCAACCACGCGTTTCCCAAAGACACCACTATCATCACTTGCAGCAGCTGCAAGGTACTTCTCAACCACCAAACCAACCAACATGCCTACCTACATTGTAAGTCACAAGCCTCTACCCTTCTCGTATTGGATCCCATCTGACATGTCGACCCCTCACAGGTCACTTGCGGCGAGGACGCCAAGCCCGAGCAGGTCGAGGCGTAAGACACCCCAAATTCCCCTTCGAACGAAAGCAATATTCAATACGGGAGAGATGACGGAGAGGAGAGGAACCGCAGCTGACACGCCGTGATAGTGCCAAGAAGCATGCCCAGGAGCAGGGCGGCCAGATCATCCACGACTTCAGCTTGATCAAGGGCTTCTCGTGAGTTCCGGACACACATGGTCTCTGGCATGCCATTTCATGCGCTGACGACGTTGATTACAGAGTCTCGTTTCCTGATGATGCCGTCAACGTTTTGAAGGCATCTGACCACATTCTGACGGTCGAGCTTGATGGGGAGGTTACGACGCAGTAACTTGGACGGTGGCTAGAGAAGAGACGACGACAAACGCTGCATGCCTCCTAGAATAGATGATTGAATGAGTCGTTCTCGCATAGATGAAGAAGAATACAGGCATTCTACCGCGTTATCTAGCATTCCCAGACCGGCCCGGTGACGTATGTAAGTAAGGCCGCGACAGCTCCCAGCTTCCATTCGGTGTGCCCCTCCTCACTGCCCCGCGGTTAACCTCCCTCCTGTTGCCCCGCGATAAGCCGCGTGCAAGCGCGCTAAGTACTGATAAGCTCCAACCATTCCAGGGGCCTTCCTTCCCTTCTTGCGTGCTGCCGCCCGCTGCCTGTTGACGCTTCCTTCCCGGACCCGGGGCGCCCTGGTCCAAGCTTCCATCCCCTGGGGCCCTGGCATTCCGGGGAAGGAAGGAGTCAGTCACCCGTCCGTGCCTCCTTCCATCCGAGCGTCATACAGAACGAACGACTTCTTTTCTGGCCTCACCGTGGAACGATCTCTTGTTCGTCTTGAGAGGCGCTGCTCGATCGCCCGCAAACACCGCGAAAAAGACGTCTCCCCGAGGCAGAATGCTCAAGTAATTTGCCGCAATGAGTGGCTCATCGGCCAGGTCAATGAGGCGTTGCCTGCCTCGGAGTGCCGCTTCTACTCTTCCTCGAGTCGCTCGTTCGCTCGTGACTCTCCGTCACTCTTCGCCATGCTTCCACCATACCCAGAGCCTCGTTGAGAGTCGACAACGCCCGCGTTGGAACACGCGTCTCTCATCGCCCCTCGAAAGCCTTCCCCAACGTCGGGGCGTTCACACCCACAAGGTCACCGACGCAGATATTGCCTACCTCGCGCGGCAGCACCAACATCCTCTCAGCCTGGCTGACCTCGTAAGGTAATGCCAATGCAACGCCGCCTGACCTTGGAGAAAGTGATAATCTAACGATATCGCAGACACGGCCGTCCTCCTCTCTCGACTGACTCGCTGCTCTCTTCTGCCAACTTCGCACTGTCTCTCCTCCCCGTGCGACTCGCCCACCGCATTCAAGCTCTCCGAAACCTCCCCTTTATCGTTGTCACGAACCCCAACATCTCGCGCATATACAACAACTACATTCATTCTCTCTCCATCCTTCTCCCTTACCTCCATGCCTCCCAAGATGGCCGACCCATTGCCTCTCTCGACGACGAGGTCCAGTTTACAAACGTCCTCGCCGAGCTCGTCCAGACTCACACCGACACTATCCCGATCCTTGCCAAGGGCTTTCTCGAGTGCCGGCGGTATATCTCACCCTCGGAAGTCACCCGATTTCTAGACCAACACCTTCGCGCTCGCATTGGCACGCGCCTCATCGCCGAGCAGCACATTGCCTTGCACTTTAGCAGCCAGCCGCACTCGAAGAGCGGCCAGACGCCAGAGCAGAACTCGTATATCGGCGTTATAGAAACGGTCCTCAAGCCCGCCTACATCATCGAGTCGTGCGCTGGCTTTGTTGCCGACATTTGCGAACTGCGGTACGGGGTTCGTCCCCAGCTGCTCATTGATGGCGAGCCGGATACCACGTTTGCCTTTGTGCCCATGCACCTCGAGTACATCGTCACGGAGCTTCTGAAGAATGCATTTCGCGCCACGGTCGAAAACAAATCCCGAGAACCCGTCATCGTCACAATCGCACCCGAACCCCCTACCCGTAGCCATACCCAATCCGCCGCCGTGACGAGCCGCTCCGAGGACGAAGAGCGCGGCGCTATCGCTCCCATAGACGACAATGCACCTGGCGTCACCATCCGCATCCGAGATCGTGGCGGCGGCATCCCCCCGGAAGTCGCCCCCAGCATTTGGTCGTACTCATTTACCACCTTTTCCGACGACGCCGACGAATTCCCCGGGTCTAGCAGCGGCAGCGACGGGCTCGGCGCCATTACTTCGGCCAACGCCGGCGGTAGCTCTATTGCCGGCCTCGGGTATGGCCTACCACTGAGCCGCGCTTATGCGGAATATTTTGGCGGCGGCATTGCCGTCCAGAGCTTGCATGGATGGGGGACTGATGTTTATCTTCGCCTCAAGGGCGTGGGAGTGATTGATAAGTAGAATGGAGCGCGTGGTGCGTTTTGCGTGTGACATGAATGGCATGATAAGAGAAGGAATGGTTGGATGATTAGCACGTAGCCTTGTGGAATGACATGATTGAATAATAATGCTCAAATGAGATATCATTGCTGCTTGGGCTTGGAGGTGGTGAAGGTGAAGTGACTGAGCATAACAAGCATGATTTCTTTACACGAGTGCATGAGTTCCGACCAAAGTACATGCCTGCTGAAGGTATCGAGGTCGGTACATGCAGTGGTCACATTGAGCTTCGCTCGAGGAACAGAACTCTTACAACAGACATATTATAGATGAAAACTAGTAGAACAGAAGAGAACGCGTCCCTTCCATTCCGTCTCTGATCAGGCCAAGAGATGCAGCGTTAAGAATTCCCAACCAGCCCCAAGCCCCCAAAAGTCCGTCCAATGCCATTACAACTTTGACTCTCTTTCATTATATGTGGGTGGTAGTATAGTGAAGAAGGAGTGGTAGATGAGTAGTAGTAGGTAGTGAAGAAATAGCAAGAGAAAAAAAACAAGAAAATATATCCAATGAACGACTCCCTCTTTGTCGTGAAACACGCAGAAACGCCAGCAATAAAAAGAGACGACATAAACACCACATCTTTACATCTTTCATTTTTTGGACACCCAAAACCCGATTTCGTCCCGTCTTCTTCGATGGATGGATGGCTTCACCGCCCTTGCTTTATATGCCGCGGCAAAACAAGAAAAGATGCGTCGTGAGACCTTGTATGTACCGAGATTAAGAAGAAAACAGCCCTCTCCGCCAACACGTTTGTGCTTTACATGTTCTCCAGCTCGTGGTCGATCTGGCGATCCATAAAGGTGCGGCGCTCGCCAATGAGCTCCGTCTGGAGACGCTGTTCCACCAAGGCGCGGACCTGCTTCTTGGTGACAGTGTCCAGGTCGACCTCCATCAAGACGGAGCGGATGGCCTCGACGATGGACATGTCGGTGGGACCGCTGTGGCCGTGCTGGAAGTCGAACGAAGACTGCGAGCGCATGCCGTCGGGCATGGGAGATCGCGAGCCGCCGTTGAAACCCAAGGCGGTTCCGGATCGGCTGGCGCTGCCACCTCCCAGGTTGGGAGACAGGTTGGCCTGGCCGCGGAGGTTTGTCATGCTGGGTCGCTGGCCGGGGAAGTCTTGGTACGGCGATTGGCTGCGCATGTCGTGGACGCCGGTGCCCATGGAGAGCATCGACTGGCGGTTCATGGGCGAGTCGTTGTAGCCTCCCAGGTTGGAGCGGGGAGAGGCGTAGGCGTTGTTGCGTCCAGGCATGCCCGTGAGGACGGAGCCCTGAGGTCCGGCAGAGTAGACGGACTTGATCTCGTCCATCTCGTACTGGTCGCCGAACGAGTACTCGGGCTTCTCCTGGTATCCGCCACGGCGGCCGGGGAGGTTGTTAGCCAGAGCGTAGTCGTCCCAGCGCTGCAGGGGAATCGATCGGGGATCGAAGCCCTCCTCGTCCACGGCAACCACCTTCTTGTCACCCTTCTCTCCAATGACGATACGCGTGTTACCCCACGAGAAGTTGTCCTGGTTCCAGAAGGAGTAGACGGGGAGAATGAACGAGTAGATGGGGAAGGCGAGGATGTAGATGATCATCCAACCGATGTGCTGCCACTGTCGCTTCAGAATGAAGACGAGAGCCTGAAGACCGTACACGGCAGCAAGCATACAAATGGAGATGAGAGGGAACTGGCCAGTGTTGGTGGCAACGCGGTAGATGAGGTAACCGAGGTAACCGCAGGTGGCAGGAAGAATGATGGTACCGCAGAGATCGACGAGAACGACGAATCGCATACTGAAACAACAGAAACCACACATTTCCTTGAGCTGCATCAGTTCGACGAGGTTGTGAATGGTCGAGTTGATCCATCGTCGACGCTGGGACAGCAAAACGCTCCAAGACTCGGGCGCGGCCGTCTTACACTGGGCATCGGGGATAAACTTGAAGGACATGTTGGGGAAGTACTTGGTCATGAGTGTCGTCAGGTAACGATCCTCACCCAGGGAGAGCAGGTTCTTCTTGTGCAGTGTGTCGACATCGCAGACGCTGTACTCCTTGATGACCGAGTCGGCAATAATGAGAGGCTTGCCCTTGTCGGCGGTTCGGAGACGGTACATGGTGAAACTGAGCCACGTTAGTTGACGTTCTTCTCTCGCTTTATCCCATCATGTTGTTACTTACCAACCAGGCAAACAGGTGACGCTGCCGAAGAGAGACTCAAAGGCCTTGGCCAAGTGATGAGAGATGAAGTACTCGTACACCTGAATCATGGTCCACCAAGTCTTCTCGTCGTTCTCCAGACTCGTCTCACCGCAAATACCAGCAATCTTGGCGTTGTGGGCACAAGCAGCAACCAGTCGGTTCAGGGAATCCTCGAAAACGCAGGTATCGGCATCGACCATCAGGAGATATTCGTACAGCTCCGGGTCAACGCCAATAATGTTGTTGATCTGGTGGAAGATTTCAAGCTCCAGGGGGCTCATGGGGGCACGATGGTGGACGCGGTTGAGGAAGCTCATGAGCAGAATCTGCGAGTCTCGCTTACCACGGTTACCGGGCTTGGACTTGGCCTGCTCGGATTCCTTGCCGACCTTGACGACGACGAGATAGGGAACGACGTTGCCCTCAAACTCGTAGAGACCAGAGTAGACCTTTCCGTAGTTGAGTTGTTCGGCGCCGGCACCGACCGACTTGAAGGGGAGAGCGGGAGGATCGACCTTGGGATCGACGCCGAGAATGTCGAGGACAATCTTGGGCGTGGGACGATCGTTGCCTTGACCGACGATGACACCATCGCAAATGACACAGATGAGCTTGCGCTTGTTGTCGTATTGCAGAGCCGTCAACGAATCGAGCGCCTTACGCAACGAGTCTTCGCCTTCGGTGTAGGCGGGCACCTGGCAAATGACAAACTTGTCCTGAGGCGAGGGACGGCGCTTGGAACCGAACTGAAGAGCGGCAATGAACTTGACTCCGATGACGGTACACAGGATGATGGTAAACGCCAACATGATGTAGTTGTTGACCTGACACTTGGCGCTGTCACGGAAGTCGGTGATGCCCACGTAGCCGATGCGCTGGATGCAGTACCAACTGTTGAGGATGTTGGCGTGTCTCGTCTTGTTGCCCATAGAGTTCTCAATGAGCGCGTCGAGATCCTTCTTGATATCGGTGCCGGCATTGTCCTTCCACAGATCCGATACGTCCGAGTTCAGGAAAGAGTATGTGGAGATGCTGTCCATGAGGTCCTGCGTGTAGAAGTAATCCGTGAGATCGTAAATCTTGTTGCCATATCGTGCCCAGTAGTGCTCTTCGTTCTTGCCCTCGGTCTTGACCTTGGACGACTTCCAGACGAGGTCACCGTGGTAGTACTCCTTGATCTTGGGCTCGAACGTGGACCAGTACCAGTCGTCGTTGTACAGAGCGCTGGTTCGGTCAGTGGCGTAGTAGCCCGACGTGTGAAGACCGGTGGTGAGCGTGGGAGTCGTGTTGGCCTGGAGCTGCACCGTCTCCTTGATACCCAGGCCCTTGCAGGCCATGTTCAGAGGAGGTACAAAGTACTCGTCCAAGATGAGACCGGCAAAGTCCTGCATGTTGGACGACGTCGTCTCCGTGTCCGTGTCACTGTGCTGTTGCCGCCAGAAATCCGAAATGTCGTAAACCTTGCCGTGAATGCCGACCCAGAAGTCTGCACTGCCTTGATGCGTTGCCAGTTCCTTCTCGTTCCACGCCTTGTCAGAGTTGGGACAGAGCAGCTTGCCGAAGAAGATGATCCAGAAAATGAGAATACCGTTGATAAAAGCGATGAGGAAGCACAGGACAAACTTTTCTCGCCACGCCATTCGAACATCGGGTCGCTTCATGCGGCCGATGCCGGAGAGAACAGGCGAGGGAATCCAGAAAGTGAGGGTCCAGACGAAGGCAACCCACGCCCGACGAGCAAAGGGAATCGTCCTGGTCTCGATCTGCTTTCCCTTGGAGAGCTCGGGGTCCAGAACGCCCGTGAACTCGCCTTCCTCGTTGTAGAAGACCTGGCCCTTGTAGGTATCACCCTTGTTGCCGAGGCCGTAGTCACCGGCGCTGACATTGCGCTGCGCACTAGGGGCAATGGAAGGAGCCTGGGTGCGTGGCATGTTCATGGCCATGTTGGGGTTGAGGCTCTGGTTGTTGCCGAGCGTGGCCTGGCTCATACCGCCCTGGCTGATGTGGCGGTTGTGCACCAAGTGATCGTTGCTACCGTTGATGCTGCTGCCTCCGAGAGCCGGAGGAGGGAAGAAGCCGCTTCCGTTGTTCGAGTAGCCCGTGTCGAAGCCAGAGTTGAACGGGTTAACCCCAACGCTCTGCAGGCTGTGGGCAGGCTTGATGTCCAGCATGGTCTCAGCCTCCCACCAGGCACTCTCGCGGACCCAGACGCGCTCCTTGCCAACAAAGACCTCGCCGTTGCTCCAGCCGCGCTCCAGCATCCACGTCTCGATTCCATCCTTGCCATCCTTGCAACCAAGAGCAGCATATCGCTGAACAAACTCGTCCAGGTCGAAGTCGGACGTGTAGTCGAGGTTCCTGCTGCGGCGGTTTGCCCACTCGGGGAGTCTCCACGATCGGAGTTGTCGGGAAACGGTACCAGCCGACCAAGCAGAGGTGATGGAAGGCAGCGCAGCAAGGCTGGCGGGAGAGTCGTCGGTAGGGTGCAGAGAAAGGTGGTACCAAGCGCGGCTCGAGGCGAGGATGGCAGGCAGATCAAAACGACCGGCTCGGCCGAGGTTGATGCCCTCGCCAGCAACCGGGAAGAGGAGCTTTCGCAGGAAGCCATCCTGCTCAGAACCGTAGGCGATCTTCTCGAGGACCACCTCACGCTTCTCGAGCTCGTGCTGTCGGTCCTTGCCCTGGGGACCAGTCATGATACCCAGGTCGGGAGCGACCTCGGACACAGCTTGCTGCATCTCCCGAATTACTGACGAGCCCGCAGGTGCAACTTGCACGCCATCTTGAATCATCTCAGCATTGATGCCGAGAGAATCGTCGAAAATGGTGCGCATGGCAAGAGCCTTGCCGAGAGTAGGGGAAGGAACCTCGATGACAGTAATGGAAACAGTGTCACCGTTTTCATCGTTGGTGGTAGGCGTGCGGATGCCACGACCGTCCACCGACTCGTCGCCGTCTCGGATTCGGAGCATCTGAGCGGCCATGGCGCTGTTGGCCTTGGAGATGACCCAATCCACGAGAGCCTCATAGAGTCCTCCAACGAAGGTGAGGCGATCTTCGGTGCTGAGCTGGGTCATGAGAATATCAGGCTCAATTCCCAACAGGCCGCTGACATCCTCGCAAAT
Organism: Thelonectria blattea; assembly: GCA_024115155.1. Lineage (NCBI taxonomy): Eukaryota > Fungi > Ascomycota > Sordariomycetes > Hypocreales > Nectriaceae > Thelonectria > Thelonectria blattea. The sequence continues at coordinate 14,415 of JAMQMW010002382.1, forward strand.
CTCCTCCAAATCATCAGAATCAGCAGCATAGTCGAGCGTGTTGCCGAGCTTGAGCAGACCGGCAAGAGTCGAAATGAAGTTACGGTGAGCGGACCCCTTGATTCCAATCTCCTTCAGAGCCTGGCGGAAATCGTCGGCAGCGGCACCGTCGTCGGCTGTGGCGAGGTAAGAAGGCGGCTCGTACGTTCCGGAGCGAGTCAACAGGGCGTATGTAGAGGCAGACTTGAGCCCAAGGAACTCTCGCTCGGCAGGGGTCGATGCCGAAGTGAGCAGGTAATAGAACACGTCAAAGGCACGGTATCCGGCCTCGGCTGGGATGTTCAGGAGGCCATTGGCCGTGTCGATACCGCCGGAAGACAGAGCCACGGAAGCACCGGTCAGGTTGCCGCTCAAGCTCAGCGTCAAAGTCACACCAAGGGCAGCTTGTCTGGGTGTGGACGGGTTGTATGGTGTTACGCATCGGAGAAAAGGACGGATCGCTTCCAGAGACTTGTAGACTGAGGTAGGAATGCCGAAGGGGAAGGTGTTCAGCAAGGGAACGAGCACGGAAGGAGCGGACTGGTGAAGAGAGCTGCAGTATCAAATTAGCATCGTTGAACGGGAAATTCTTTCATCTTCTCGTCATGGATCTGCTTACCCCAGAATAATGCATCCGTCTTCAGCTCGCCGTCTGGCGTGCTCCCAAGCTCGGGCAGTGAGGGTAGCATCAACAGTTGGGCCGCCCTGGGACGCGGTAAGCCAAGTGTTGACGACCAAACTCGTGCTGGCATCGAGCTTGTGAGGTTGGGAGGAGAGGTAGATGTTGTGGATGGCGTTTAGGAGAGTCGTGGTCGACACCTGAGCAGCCTGAGGGCCACCCAGAGCATCCGAAGCCACGGAGAACATTGACATGCGGTTCGCCATGGTGAAGATGGTGATGTCCTCGCAGGACAATCACGGCAGGGTTGACGAGAGAGTTGGTCACGGGCCGAAAACCAGCCTGTTCCCGCGTTGAGGGCCGAAGCCAAGAATTAAAATGTGTACTTGTACAGTTGTCGACCGAGACGGAAGCTGTGGAGGTCGTGTCGAAGTCGAGCGAGCGATGGAAGGAAGGTTTCTATGCGCGGTTGAGGCTTGTCAGGCGTTTCGAAGCCGTTCGATGGACGATTGGGTCGCTGGGCAACGCGACCCTCCTTTTCGAGAACGAGGCGTCACGGGTGGAATGTCGGAACGATGGGAAGTGTAGCCAAGGAGGTTGAAGATGAGGTTGGAGTATTAACGATTGTAGAAACACGGCCAAAGCGAGCGAGGCCGATCAAACGATGGCTGGAGGACAAGCAAAGGAAAAAAACACAAACCAAGATCACGACATGAGAATGAAAAGGGCTTTTTTTTTTTCTTGGACCAGGAGTGATGATGAAAGCAAGCGACTGAGCCGGCGGGAAGAAGGTAGCGTGCCCACCGAAGGCGTCCCTGAGAATAACGGCCGTGCGAAGGTATGAGAGTAAACACTGTGTGCAGCTGACGCCTGAGGCCAAAGACGCAACAATTCAGGGCCAACGGCCCATCTTTTTAGCACCATGAGTTTACCTTCACAGGGGCCGAGAGGCGACAGCGCCCTAGGGGGCTTGCGGGGCTGGTCGGTGGATGGCCCGATCCCAACTCGGCCCTGGCTAAGCTTGAGCTCGTGGCCAGCGAGGGAGACGTTGCCAGCTGGAGCGTTGTTGGAGGAGTCCAGCGAGTAGCGGCGCGAGCCAGTCATGCCGCCCACTCGGGGGCTCGGCCTGGCAAAGCGCTAGAGACCCTCGTCTGGGCGGGAGCCACTCACACTGTACCTAAACTTGGAACAACGAGAAGCGGGTGAAGGTCAGGGGAGGGGCGGCGAGGGCGGCCAGTCGAACTGTGACGGGCTGTGGTGGTCGAGTGGTGGTGCATCCCTTTGGTGGTGGTGGTGGTGGACAAATGGATGCCAGTCATCCGTGGCCCAAATACGAGGCCCAAAAACAAGCGGCGAACCCAGCTCGCAGCCAAGTGCCGACTTCTGGCCTCGTATCCATGACGGCAAGCCCGCGATGCGAGCCCGGGGGAGGCTATGCTGGCCTCGTAAGGAGTCAGCACTCGTCGAGACTCTTTTTAAAGCCATCCCTCTCCGTCGTATCTCGCCCGTCGAGTTCCCTCTTCTTGCCGTACCTCTACCCGCCTCGACTGTCTCTCTCTCTCTCTCTCTCTTCATCCCTCCCTCCTTTCCGCTGACATATGCCAGCACTGTCTCAGGCAATGGAGACGTGGATACGTGGTTTTATTCCGGGGGGGCGTGTGAGGTGGCCACTCACCCGAGTCCACACCAGTTGGCACTTCTCCTTTTCATGTGCATAACATATCCACCCACACATGCGGGCACAGCACAGCACTCTGGATGAAATGGATTGCGGCGATAGGGTAGGGCACAGCAATTAGTCTCCCGTTCTGGCGGAAGTGGCATGCAAGGGAAACACTTGGGTTGCGAATGCCAGGGCGCAGTGCAGTAGCCTCGTGACGACTTCCTTACTAACCTCCGGCATTGATTGGAATTCCTTCGATTTTGTAAGCCCAGTCTCTCAGCATGCACTCATCAATAAAAATAAGCTCCAACGATAATTGATTGGGTTTTAATGAAGACAACGTCTCAGCTGAAATGCAACGATGTGGAAAGAAGGCGCGGGACGGGACAGCGATTGCCTTTAACGGCTGCTGCATTCTCCATTTGTACATGCACCGTTCTTCCCGACTGGCAGGAGCGAATGAGAGGCTCTCTTTCCTCATTTTCTTCTCCTGCAGAAGCACTGGTTGAAAGAATTGGGACAATTGTCTCCCCATTCGATCTCTTCCCTTCTCTCCAACCTGCCACATGCCCTTGTCCGGGTCGTCCCCTTTCCTTACCTGCAGCCGAGGGCGACAGCAACACGTCACCACCGTAAGAACGGCTTGTATCAAAGGCCTGTGATCTTCGCATCTCCTGCTTCGTGCAAAGTGCCACACGGACGACGTTTGCTCCACCAGATCATCCTCTTTCATTCTTGAGATCAAGCGGTATGAAGACGGTACGAGTACAGTGCGCCGGTTCCTCGAGGCTGGAAAGCATTGGCTCACTGACAATTTATCCAGCCCATCTCTCCCTCGCCTCGGGACGAATGCGCGCCAGGCAAGCCCAGAGCAGACAAGGGAGACGACCCTCAGCCAGCCCAGGGCTGATGAGCTGGCAGAGACCTGACGACGCCTGGAACCAGAAACCCCCGTCCACGCCAGTGGCCGATCGATTTCAGCCGCTGGCTGCTAGTGCTGCCTGAAAGATGGGTGATGGGTGACGACACAGATGAAGTTAGATCGGATTGTCAGGGGCTGAGAGCCAACAGAGAATCTCTCTTTAAAAAAAAAAAAAAA
>JAMQMW010002384.1:0-41694 GCA_024115155.1 Thelonectria blattea
GCAGGTACGTCCGATGGTGTCTTTTTGCTGCTTGAGTGCCTACCAACATGAAGGGGTCCAACTTTGGGGACACCATCGGACGTACCTGCGACGATTTCGATTGTCTTTGCGACTGAGTCAAAGCCCAGCTGGACCGACACCTGCCGAAACACGATTTGAACCAAATAACCATGGACATATCGGACTCACCGGAGCTTCCAAGGTTCATGTAGACATCCAAATTGCAAAGGTCGGCCTGGTCTATACGTCCTCGTCGACTTCCAATTGGTGATGCTTTTGCGCCGACGCGAGCAGGTCCTTCCGAGAGCGAGTGACATCTGGAGGAAGCGACCATCTTCATGTTTGCTGCGTGCTCCAGTGAAGGGCCATACAATGCCACTTGGCACCGAAGGAGACGGCGAAGCATTCGGAAGGGATTATTTAGCGGATGACGATGATGAGCAGGTGTCTCCCAGCTTGATTCACCGCAGTGCCCATGTCTCAGTGAGCATCTCCAGTCCCCTCGCGATTCGCTCCTGGTCCTCCTTGGGCGATGGCTGCAGTCTGGACCACGAGCCGAGGCACTTTTCCCTTTCGTCATGATCCATGCCGATCTCCCTCCCCTCAGTGCCCAACCCCATATTCCGGAATGCGCATGTTGTTCATTGGCCCGTCACTGGAGGCATGGTCTCGTCAAACGCTCTGTGCGACACAAATCCTTGTCGTAGGAACATATTTGCCGATGAAAGGCGTCGAGTTGGCCGTCACTGACTGCAATGCAAGGACCAACTTCGATACGCCAGGACACCATGACCATTACTCACCAGCCTCCCACGGTCTAGTGAACAATTATCGGGGTTACCAGAGCAATGAATAGCGTCATATGAAGTTCGCTATCAAGTTGAGAATTGGTCGGGACTCGGGATAGAATGCGCCGAGATGAGCCAAGACTCTACCCAGCACTCCGTTCGCAGTGCTCGATGACTCAAGACTTGCACATCTCCACCTATAAAGCGTGCCATAGGTCGACAGAACAACTCCCGCAGGACCTGGTGTCACGTACACGTAGCCCACCTGCCTCAACCTCGACGAATTGGCCGCATCTCTCCGGCCTCGGTTCCAAAGAGGCTTCCCGTCGTGGCTGCTCCGACTGCGGGGAAGGCGGGGGAGGAAAGTGCCGCCGTACGGTGAAGTGGCCGAACCGAGGCACCGCATCATCATGAAGGCGGGGTGGGCGAGTGAGTGATGCTCTGAAGAGCATAAATAATGCGCCCAAAGTTGGAACGTCGAGTTGTTGGTCGAAACTCCTTCTCCCGAAAGCAACATCCTCATCCGCCAAGATGCCTATCGAGTCTCGCTGGTCCGAAAACCTCCCCAACTGCTCCCTCCAGCAATGGATCTTTGGCTCCCCCTCGGCCGTCCTCTCGGATGAGCCCGTCTTCCTCGACGCCGACCGGCCAGACACTCACTATGTCACCTTCTCGGGCTATCGCCTGCTCGCCAAGCGCGTCGCCCTCGGCCTGCAGCGAAATGGAGTGAAGTCCGGCGATCGCGTGCTAGTCTTCTCGGGGAACAACGTCTTTTACCCGTCAGTCTTCCTGGGCATCTTGATGGCGGGCGGAGTGTTTACCGGCGCCAACCCTGGTTATGTCGCGAGGGAGCTGGAGTATCAACTTCGCGACAGTGGCGCCGTGGCCATGGTTGCGTCTCCGAGCAGCCTCGACGTCGCGCTGGATGCGGCAGACAAAGTTGGCCTCCCAGTGAGTCGCATCTTCGTCTTGGACACGACCCTCCCCGACGCGAAGACGCTCGAGGTTCCTGCTTCCAAGGGCACCCGCCACTGGACGGATCTCCTAGCCCCCATTGTCGAGGCGGATCGCTTCGAATGGAAAGAGCCCGCAGATGCAAAGTCGACAAGGTGCTGCCTCAACTACTCCTCCGGGACAACAGGCGTGCCCAAAGGCGTCGAGATATCGCACCACAGCTACGTCGCAAACGGCACGGGAGTCGTCAAGGTGGCATCGCTGAGCGACGACCATGAAGCGTCCCTCCCTCGGTACAAGGGCATCTGCTTCCTACCGCTCTACCACGCCTACGCCCAGACGTACTTTGTCGCCAACTTTGCCAAGCAGGGGACGCCCACGTACATCATGCCACGGTTCGACTTGTTCAAGCTACTCTCGCACATCCAGACCTACCGGATCACGCACCTTCCCGCCGTGCCTCCCGTGCTCGTCGCCTTGACAAAGATACCCATGTGCAAGGAGTTTGACCTCAGCAGCCTCGAGGTGGTTGGGTCGGGAGCCGCCCCGCTGGCCCCGGACGTGGCCGTGGAAACCGAGAGGCTGGTGAACAAGAGGGACGTGGCGGCAGAGGCCAGGGGACTGGTGAACAAGCCCGACGTGGCGGCAGAGGCCAGGAGGCTGGCGAACAAGCCCGACGTGCGCGTCCGGCAGGGCTGGGGAATGACGGAAGTGACTTGCACGGCCATGGCGTGGGACCCGAGGCGGGACAACCCGGAAAGCGCCGTGGGCGAACTGGTGCCGAACTGCAGGGCCCGGCTGGTCGACGCCGATGGACGCGACATTTACGCGGCTCGCACGCCGGGTGAGCTCTGGATCAGCGGACCGACGGTCATGAGGGGATACTGGAACAATCCCAAGGCGACGGCGGAGACGATAGTCGTGGATTCCGAGGGGAACCGGTGGCTAAGGACGGGAGACGTGGCCTATGTCGACTCGTACGGGACCGGCGCCCTGTTCTTCATTGTCGATCGCATCAAGGAACTCATCAAGGTCAAGGGGCACCAGGTGGCGCCGGCCGAGCTGGAAGCGCTTCTCCTGGAGCGACCCGACGTGGCCGACGCTGCCGTCGTGGGAGTCACGGTGCAGGGCGAGGAGGTTCCGCGGGCGTACATTGTGCCGTCGCCGGATGCGAGCGTGTCTGGCGAGGAGGTGGCTGAGTGGTTGGCCGGCAAGGTGGCCAGGTACAAGAGGCTCAGGGGGGGTGTGGCGTTTGTCGACGCGATTCCAAAGAATCCGGTAAGAGAGATGGGTATCTTGTTTGTTGTAGACTTGCGGTGCTGACAGTGTGACAGTCTGGGAAAATATTGCGAAAGATTTTGCGTGATAAGGCGAAGAAGGAGGCCAAGTTGGATTCGAAGTTGTGAGCGTGGCGGGTGAAGCGTGGCGGAGCGTGGCTGAGATTTAGGGTAGGTCGCGAGGGGAGTGAGAAGACGTTCTGTTTAGCGATTGAGCGGCTTACAGGGCAGTGATTAATTAATTTCAATAGGAACACATTTTCTAGTGTACACTCATGTGAAACGCGTGATTACGTATTCAAAGTAAATTCTGTTGTCCCTCGCACTCAAGTGTCGTCCTCTGTCAGGAGAAGTTATCACGAGCTCCCACCCGCCACGATCCCAATTACAAGCGCGAGTGTCCGGCAGTAGCCGCGGGAGACGTATCGCATGTAATCGGCATTAGGAAATAATCTCACTTATTGGACAGATCATAGGGACAATTCCCATTTCACCAAACCCGCAAATGTCCTATCCGCGGCATCAGTCGTCGGGATAGGCTTCCGACTTACACTGACAACGGACTCGGTGAAATCACAACTCAATCACCTGAACAGTTATCAACAATCAACTCATTCATAAGGCTTAACACGGAGACGGAACAATTGTATTATTCCCTCAGCCGTAACCGTTCCACAGTGACTTCCCCTCAACCCGCTACGGCTCCCGTACCGAGCCCGCATCGGGATCGGCCCCCGATGATAACAGCGGCGGACCTATCCGCTCAAGGCCGCGATATTAATATGCACGTCATGTCGCCGTGCCGCAGCAAGATCAACCCAAATCACAGAAATCTTGTCCATCATCCCAAACACAATCTCCAACATGACCCTCTCCAAAGTCCCCCCAAGCGGCGTCTGGTGCCCGGCCGTCACCCTCTTCGACCGCTCAACCGACACGCTCATCCCAGAGGACCAAGCAAAGTACTACGCCTACCTCTCGCAAACCGGCCTCCGCGGGCTCGTCATCCTCGGCACAAACGCCGAGACGTTCCTCCTCACCCGCGAAGAGCGCAAGGAACTCGTCTCCATCGCCCGCAAGGCCGTCGGCCCGGACTTCCCCCTCATGGCCGGCGTCGGAGGCCACTCGACCAAGCAGGTGCTCGAGTTCATCGCCGATGCCGCCGACGCCGGAGCGAATTACGCATTGGTGCTGCCGCCGGCGTACTTTGGCAAGGCGACCACGCCGGCGGTGATTGCCGACTTTTACGCCGACGTGGCGACCAAGGGGAGGTTGCCTGTTGTGATTTACAACTTCCCTGGCGTGTGCAACGGCGTCGACTTGGACTCGGCCATCATTAGCGACCTGGCTCGCAAGTACGACAACATCGTCGGCGTCAAGCTGACGTGCGGCTCCGTCGCAAAGATCACCCGCCTGGCCGCCGAGTTGCCCGCCGAGACGTTTGCCACCTTTGGCGGACAATCGGACTTCCTCGTCGGCGGGTTGAGCGTGGGCTCGGCGGGCTGCATCGCCGCGTTTGCAAACGTGTTCCCCAAGACCATCGTGCGCATCTACGACCTGTGGAAGGCGGGCAAGACGGCCGAGGCGCTGGAGCTGCACCAGAAGGCGGCGCTGGCCGAGCAGCCGTGCAAGGCGGGCATCGCGAATACGAAGTACGCGGCGGCGATTAACACGGCAAAGGCGGCGGGGATCGAGGATGCGGCCGCGAAGATGAGGCCGAGGAAGCCGTACGCGGAGCCGGCGCAGGGGGCGAAGGATGGTGTGGTGTCGACTATGGCTGAGGTGGCCAAGATTGAGGCGTCTTTGTAGGCTATAGCTGTGTTGCGCAGGGCGGATATAAATGGCGGCATAGAGTTGTGTCAAAGGATTAGGTAAATAGACAAGCGAGACTGCTTTGTCGGGAATATAGACTACAACTATCTGTTTGGATTACATCTTCACTGCTTCAGCCTATGCGTGCTCGACCTCTTTGGTCTGCGACATGACGACTGCCTTTTCCTGTGCCTGAGCTTGGGCAATGCCAGCGGCAGAGTCTTTTCCGTCGAAGAGAACAGCAATCTCCTCCAAGGTGGGACCTCTTGTCTCGACAAAGAAGAAATAGATGACGAGACATTCGATGACGAGGCTGATGGGTTAGCGAAGGCACATTAACGAGAGGGGGCTGGGAATCTGGGACTTACACAACAATGTAGACAAAGTAAAAGTGCCACTCCAACTTCTCCAACCCAACCGGATTCACATATTGATTAAACACGCCGCTCAAAGCCGTAAAGCAAAAACACAGCGTCAACCCCTTGGCGCGAATATTAAACGGCAGAATCTCCACCGTGTACGAGACAGTCAGGCCCGGCCAGGCGGCTCCGGCTACGCCGTAGAAGAGGAAGATCATGGCGACGACGGCGATGCCCGAGCCGGAAGACTCGGTCTTTGCGTAGACGGCGCTGCAGGCGGTCCAGACGGAAAAGGAGATCAACATGCCGACACCGGCGAAGAGGAAGAGGATGCGGCGGCCGATGCGGTCGACGAAGAAGGCGGCGAGGAGGGAGACGAGCCAGCACCAGATTGTGAGGCCGCCGTTGATGTAGGCTTGAGTTTCGGAGCTGGGATGGGGGTTAGATGGCACTGGCCACTGGGGTTTGCTGGGGGAGTAGAGGGACTGGAGGCTTACTCGGTGATGCCGATGGTATCGAGAATGGCGGCCAACTGTTCTGGTTAGCGGATGTTCAGACCGAAAGGTTGGAGGAACATACGTAGTAAGAAACGAGTCCGTTGCCGCTGCACTGCGAGAAAATAGCCGTCGCGATAATCAGCCCGCACCTCTTGCGGTTCCCCTTTGTCCTCACCAGCTCAGCCCACCCGTTACTCGACGACGTCTCCCTCTCCAGGCGCAAGGTGTTGCTAATCTCGGCAAACTCCCACTTGACAAACTCGTCTTCCTCGTCGTTGTTGCCGTGATACTTGACCAAGATCTTCCGCGCCTCTTCTTCCCTCCCCTTGCTGATCAACCAACGCGGGCTCTCGGGAACCAGCCAAATAGCCAGCAACTGCACACCCGGCATCAGACACTGCAGACCCGTGGGAAGCACCCATTGCAGGTTGCCCGAGTAATTCCTCATGGTCCCGAAGCAGGTCCACGCGGCGACGATGCTGCCTAGGTACCAAACCGTGTTGTATATCGTAGTGACTTTTCCTCGGTGCCTGGGATGCGTAATCTCCGTGATGAGAAGCGGGCACGTGGCGTTGGAGATGTTGCTCCCGAAGCCCATGATGAACCGGCCGGCGAGGTACATTGCGTCTCGGCTGGAGGAGTTGGTTTTATGCGGGAAACATTGGATGAGCGCGCCGGCGATGACGAATAGGGAGCCCACGGCGGTGCCGCGCTTTCGGCCCATGCCGTCGGCGATGTAAGGCGCGAAGAGGAGGACGAAGAGGCCGCCGAAGCCGGGGAAGGCACCGAAGAGGCCGAGACGGCTGCCGGTGGGAGAACCGAAGACTAATACTGTCAGCTGGTGGGAGTGACGCGGGGGGGGACTCGGGGGAGTTGCTTACAGTTTTGCCAGCTGTCCATTGTCTGAAGGCCGTTGAGCAGCGAGCTGTCGTATCCGAGGGTGGTCGATCCGAGAAACAGAAACGGCATCATGGCGTAGAGCTTCCGGAGTTCGGTTTGTTTCCAGAAAGGCAGAGGCGAGCCTTTGGGCGCGTCGAGTTCCCTGAGAGAGTCGACATGCTCGGCGACATCCTCTGATGTTCGCTTCATGATGAGTTGAGTATGGCGTCTGTTGTGATTTGTTGTAACCTTGAGTTGAACAGCGAGATCTTGGGTGTCTTCTTGCATCAGGTCGGGAACTCAAGACTTATATATCTGACACAGTGACACTCGACAACATCATGTTAGTCCAGCATCGGCAAAGCTACCATCAGGCGATTGGCCATGTGAGGTCTCTTTACCGACACAACGTCGCGTACCCGACTAGCGAGTCAAGCCATCAACATCAAGTCTGATGTCCCCGTGGGGAAACGCGCCGCGTGGTGATCGACCGGGGGTGAGGTGTTGCTAGTGAGGAAGAGAAACTTGGAGCTGCAGCTGAGCGAAGACTCACTAGGAAAACTCGGGACTCAGAGGTGCAAACGAGGTATTACGGCATTACCTAATCCTAGCCCTGGGCCGAGGGGGTAGTATCGCCGTGCAAGGCCGCCAGGACCAGCCGTTAGTCTTGTCCGTTAAACCCTTCTCGTCCTCGTGGATCCTGGGGACGTTTCTCCTTCTGCTCGGACTTGTTCGAGGTCACTCACGCCATTGGAGCGCGAGTCGAGTGGAGTGAGTTGCGGGGTTTGACACCATGCAAAGGCGGGTGAATAACTCCGACGATTCTGCGGTCAGGACCGAAACCATATCTTGAAAAGGTCCCCGAGATTTCTCCTCGGCGTTTCTTCCTTCAGATGCAACTGGTTTATGCAAAGTGAAACATCAAATGTCGACTCCCCTCGAGGACCGCTCGCCCAGTACCCGAACCATCGGCTCTCCCCAGGTCGGTCAGGGGACGGCACTTGGACGCAAGCTCCGGCACCAGAATGCGTGCGACGCGTGCCGATCTCGGAAAGTGAGGGTACGTCTGGAGACAACTGTTTCGATGGTAGAGAAGTGGCAATGAGGCGTGATGCGACTACTTCTGGCTCTGGTCTAACGAAGACAGTGCGTCTACGACACTGAAAGCGATCCATGTTCTGGATGCGTCTTTCTCGAAATCAATTGCACGCGGCGACGGCCGAGGAGGAAACGCGGACCTCCGAATAGGTGCGTTGGTCTCGTCTCGACTGCCGGTGCAACTACTCAGTCACGCCACGTAGACACGCTCAACCAGCTCCCGAGGCATCTCATTCTCACTCACCAATATCGCCACTTGGTGTTCAGCTCACGACTCTCTCCAGCCTCTCCAGCGGACCGTCTCCACCACTCCCAGAACCTCCCACTCCCCTCTCGGGCCCCTGGCTCCCCTCATTCGCTCCAGAACCCATCCTCTCCCGCATGCTCAACGACTGGTTTGACAAGGTACACCCCGTAGCGCCCATTCTCTTCCGCCGGCGCTTCCTCCGCCGCCTTGCCGCAGGAGAAGCCGACCGGAATCGAACCTTTTGCGGCCTCGTCGTGAGCGTGTGCTCCGCCGTGGCCGCGACTCTGCCCCGCGAGGACTACGGAGACGTGACGGTGTCTCGGTGCCTCAACTTTATCGCTGAGAATGGGCTCTTGGCCGGCGGATTCTCTCAAGTCGAGTACTCGGTTGACTGGTGCGTCGCCATGTATAATCTTGGCACGGCGGCGGGGACAATAACCGAGGCGGGCTTCAGCGACGTCAAGTCGTATCACGCGCTGAGTGAGGCTACGGCTGGCGTGCGGTACTTGATGTACTACAACATGCAGGGTCTCGATAATGTGGAAAAGCAGCTGCTGAAGAGGCTCTTCTGGTTGCTATTTGCAGGGTCCTGGTGGGTATCAACGTCCTGCTGGTCTCTCCCGGCATGAACTGACTGAACCCCTAGCAGCGCGAATATGCTCGGTCGACTATCCGTTAGCATGATGTCCCAAGAACTCGTCGCAGCTATCCCCATACCATCAGACCTCACCGACGACCAACTCGATCCCGAAGACGTCTCGGACCACTCATGGCATGGCGACACGACCAGCTACGTACCAGGCCTCAACTGTCTAAGCCACCTCTTCAAGATCTGGCACGAGCTCCTCACCACGCCCTCGCCCCTCGACCCAGAAACCACCCTCCAACAATGTTCAGCCAAAGTCCAATCCGTCATCGACCACCTCCCGCCCGAACTCCGCTGGCGAGGCGGCCTCTCGCGCCCTCCCAACGTAACGCATCACCACGACGTGCAGATTGCAAACATTTTCATCACTAGCCTGCACATCCGATCCAACCTCCTGCAGCGGCTGAACCCGACGCGGGGAAGCGTGAACGAGCACCAGAAGCTTGTTGACGACCTGTTGGAGATTCTGTACCACCTCCCGCAGGCCGTCTTCAATGCCAACGGGAGTAGCGTGGTGCCTAAAGTGAGGGACATTGGCGCCGCTTACCTCGAACAGGTGGAGGGGCACTTTGATGGAGATAGTGCGAGGGGGAAGCTGGAGCGTGTGTTGAGGAAGCTGGACGATCTCGATTGCTGGCAGGGGTTGGGGAGCTTGGGAGTCGAGTCAGGGGTTGCCGGTTAAATGGTGACTCCTGAGGGGTAGAAACTGCGATGTTTCTCCATGGAGAATCTCCCCGCCCCTCGTCGGAGATGATCCTTGCTCTAATGGATGGAGCATCATGCATCATGTCGAGACCTCATGGTCACGGGTGTCATGGCGAGATGACATGAGGTACGCTGATCATGACATCGTACTCGCACCCACACCCCACGATTCTTTTCGACGGCGATTGTTTTCTTTGACCTCTTTTATTCACCACTGCGTCCGACTTCCATACCACCTCCTCAGTCCTCACAGCTTCTCATCCTCCTCCATCCATCAACCATGACCGTGACCATCAACTCTCCCCCAAACCCCCTCCCTCACCTCCGCCGCCACGAGAATGGCTCCGTCCAGCTCATCGTCAAGGGCAAGCCCTTCCTGATGCTCTCGGGCGAACTGCACAACTCCTCCCTCAGCTCCGCCAAGTTCATGTCCGAGGTCTGGCCCGCCATGAAAGCCCAATCCATCAACACTCTCCTCGGCGCCGTCGCCTGGGAAGCCATTGAGCCGCGCGAAGGCCACTTCGACTTTGCCGATCTCGACGCCGTCTTGGCCGGCGCCCGTCAACACGACATGCATCTCGTGTTGCTCTGGTTTGGAACCTACAAGAACGGCATCTCGACTTACGCGCCGGGATGGGTCAAGAAAGACGTGAAGCGGTTTCCTCGCGTGCAGGTGCTCGAGGCTGGTGGTGTCAAGCGCACCGTCGAGATGGTGACGCCGCTGAGCGACGAGGCTTGCGCTGCTGATGGGCGTGCGTTTGCTGCTTTGATGAGACATCTTGCAGAGGTCGACTCGGAGCATAACACGGTGCTGATGGTGCAGGTCGAGAACGAGACTGGTCTGCTGGGCGACTCTCGGGACCGATCTCGACGAGCCGACAAGGCGTTTAACGAACCTGTTCCCGCTGCTCTCCTCAAACACCTCAACAAGACCGACCTGCACCCACGCTTCAAAGAACGCTTCCCCAATGTTCCTATCTCGGGCTCCCACTCATGGAACTCGATATTCGGCGCCGGCCCCCCCGCAAACGAAGCCTTCATGGCCCATCTCATCTCCTCCTATGTCGGCCGCGTCGCCGCTGCGGGAAAGAAAGAATACAACATCCCCTTCTACACCAACACGTGGCTCAACTTCGACGATCCGTCCGATCTCGATCTCCGCGGCGTTCCAGTTGTTGTCGGCGGCGGCGCGGACCCGGGCGTTTATCCCTCGGGCGGCCCCTGTCCTCACGTTCTGGACATCTGGAGGCACAATACCCCGGCCTTGGACTTCCTGGCTCCAGACTTGTACTTTCACAACTACGAAAAGGTTTGCCAGAATTACTCGGCTCAGGGGAACCCGCTCTTCATCCCCGAGCAGCGGCGCGATGAGAACGGCGCAAGGAGGGTGTGGTTGTCCTATGCGACCTACGGTGCTCTCGGGGCCAGTCCCTTTGGCATCGACACGGGTGCCGAAACCGTGGGACGCGAGTTCAAGCTCCTGGCTCAGACCAAAGACTACCTCCTGTCCGCGGCACCCCAAGACCGCATGGGCTTCTTCTTCGACGAGGAGCCCAGCGACCGCAACCCCGAGCAGTGGACGCGCATCTTCGGCGACATCAAAGTCATCGTCGAGCGCGCCTTTGTCTTTGGCAAGGCCGGTCCGGGAGGCGGCATGGTGATTCACCTCGGAGACTCCAAGTTCCTGTTGGTCGGGCGAGGCTTCCACGTGCGGTTCAAGAGCGTGCGCAAGGAGGCGACCTTCACGGGCATCTTGTGGGCCGAGGAGAAGGAGGTGGATGATGAGGGGAAGTTGCAGACGCTGCGGGTGTTGAATGGTGATGAGACGAGGAGCGGCGAGTTTGTCATTATGCCGAATGATGATCCGGACTACGGTGGTTTCCCTATTGCCGTGACGGTGCCGGCGAGGACGTGCATTGCCGAGGTGGAGGCGTACTGGGTTGCTGAGGATGAGGAGGATAGGTAGATGTAGCTACTACAGACTTATTCGACAAGTTGATCTAGTGATCTGGTGGTTCCTTACTATGTACGCACTATAAGAGGCTCCTTTATATGGATAGACTTCGCTTACTATTGTCTCAAAACCCGGGTAGTAATAGTTTGCTCAAGGCAGTATCCGTCCGGAGTCCTCCGAAACAGGCTGCAAATTGGCCACGTCGCGAATACCATATGACCTTTCAGCTTTGCCAACTAACGAACGAGCCTATGGGGTCTTTACTGCTTCACGCAACGTTCATTGGCTCCGCGTTGAGGCATGTAAGACGCCACCGCAAATGTACCGGAAAGTCCACCCACTGAGGTCTTGTCGTTAGCCGCCTTGTTTCTTTTTCGGTGGAAATGAGGCAGGAAAGACCCTTGGGCTGTTCATCTGGACTTGCCGCTTGCCCACTACAGAACAGCCAACCTTCACCTTCTCATCAACTGACACGTTCAACTCGGCCTCTTTGCACTCGAATGACTTCACAAACAAACCCCATCCGCCTCGCCCACAATGACTACACCGTGGGCTGGGTCTGCGCTCTCCCCAAGGAACAGACGGCCGCAATCGCCATGCTGGAGTCGCGACACAGCCCGCTCTCGAAACGTCTTTCCACCGACCATAACACCTATACACTTGGCTCCATCGGCAAACACAACATAGTCATCGCGTGCCTCCCTTTAGGCCAGTTGGGCACCAGCTCGGCGGCCTCGGTGGCTGCTCGCATGATCAGCACCTTCCCGTCCATCAAATTTGGCCTGATGGTCGGTATTGGAGGAAGTGCTCAGCCCAAAGTCCGGCTTGGAGATGTCGTGGTCAGCACGCCCATGGCCGAGTTCCCGGGAGTTGTGCAATGGGATATGGGCAAAGCAGAACAGAACGGCACCTTCAAGCGGACGGGATCACTCAACAATCCGCCGACGGCATTGCTGACAGCACTGACGACACTCACGAGCGAGCACGAAATGAAAGGCACCATGATACCCAAGTTCCTGGACGGTCTTGAAAGGGACTGGCCGTTGCTCGCATCCAAGTACTCCAGGCCCAGCGCAACCAAGGATGTCTTGTTCGCCGCGAACAACCCACATCGTAGTCGGCCTACGATGCTCAGAAGACTCTGGGACGTGGTATTGATGGTCTTGGGCCTCTTTGCCTTTCTGCTTGGGCGGTTCAGTGACCCAACGGAACAAGATGACGGGGACGACTGCCGATTTTGCGACACAACTAGGATCATCAAGAGAAGCCCGGGGGATATTCGGGTTCACTACGGATTGATTGCATCGGGCAACCAAGTCATCAAAGATGCTGCATTTCGTGACAAGCTCAACGAGATGCTTGGCGGCCATGTCCTCTGCTTTGAAATGGAGGCAGCAGGACTCATGACGGACTTCCCGTGCATTGTCGTACGAGGAATCTGCGACTATGCCGATTCCCACAAGAACAAGATTTGGCAAGAGCACGCAGCCGCAGTGGCTGCTGCATTTGCAAAGGAGCTGCTCTGGGCCGTACCTCCGCAGGACGTCGAGGATATGCCCGTGATCCAAAGTAAGCGCGAACTCCGACTGGAATAGTTTCTCATCTTGGTAGTGTTTTCAGTTGTGGATTTCCCGCCGATATACATCATTCCGTATTGCGCCATCTGCATTTTGAACTTTTGGACCGAGGTTTCAGTGCGAACTATTCAATGCCGTAGTAGCTAACGAATGACAGTGTTGTCGGACGTCAGTCGCCAACTCGTCAAAGTAACAGATACCGTGGACAAGATTCGTTCAGGGCAGCTTCAGGACCAAGATCAACGCATCCTCGACTGGCTCAGCCCTCACGACTACGCCAAACGGCAAGACTTCTTCATCAAGCAACGGCAGGCCAACACGGGCCAGTGGTTCATCAACTCGTCACAGTTCGGGGAGTGGCTGCAGTCGAAGCAGAAGACGCTGTACTGCCCAGGCATTCCCGGAGCTGGGAAGACAATCCTCGCATCCATTGCAGTTGCCGAGCTCATCAGACGGTTCAACACAGGCAAGGGCACTGGAATCGCATACCTCTACTGTGACTTCAAGCGGCACCATGAACAAACTGCCTACCATCTCTTGTCCAGCCTCGTCAAGCAGCTGGCGCAGTCTCAACTTTCACTTCCCAGCGCCATCAGAACTCTCTATCAGGAGCACGAACGCGCGAAGACACGACCGTCGTTTGATCAGTTGGCACAGGCCCTTCAGTCCGTTTGCACATCCCTTTCCAAAACATTTATCGTTATTGATGCTGTGGATGAATGTCAAGCATCCGAGGGTCAGCGCACCAAGTTCCTATCTGAGATGAAGAAACTTCAGACCCAGACGGGAGCAAATCTCTTGATCACTTCCCGAGATCTTCCCGAGATCCGTAGCATGCTTATGGATTCTATGGTAATGGAGATCCGGGCGACGGATGACGACATCCGAACCTACCTCGATGGCCGTTTGTCCGACATGTCGGGAATCGTTGGACGGGAGGCCAGTCTTCGAGAAGAGATCAAAGACTGTCTCGTCGAGGCAGCTGTAGGGATGTGAGTCAGTCCCAATGGTTCCATCTCTCCAGATGACTCACAGTTTCTTGCAGGTTTCTACTGGCAAAGCTTCATGCAACATCGCTGGACCGCAGGACTTCTCGGAAGGATGTTCGAAACACGCTCTCGAGACTCCGAACTGGATCCGATGCATACGAGCTTGCATACGATACGACCGTGGAGAGGATCCAGACTCAAGTTGCTCATGTTCGCGATTTTGCAATGAGAGTACTTACTTGGGTTGTTTTCGCTACACGACCGCTCAGGGCACGAGAGCTCCAAACCGCGCTTGCCATCGAGGTGGACGAATGTGCTCTCGATAATGATAATGTTTCAAGGATGGAGGATATCCTTTCCGTGTGCGAGGGCTTGGTGACGGCTGACGAGGATAAGACGGTCCGACTGGTCCATTATACGACGCAAGAGTACTTCATCAGGACGAGGCAGAGACATTTCCCCAACTCGGAGGCCTCCATGACAGAAGCCTGCCTCTCTTACCTCTCCTTCGAGGTCCCGAGCGAAATGCCATCCCAAGAAGATGGGCGCATCAAGGAGTGGTTCCGGCGGCACGCTCTATATGGCTACGCCGCCTGCAACTGGGGTCGCCACGCCTCTGCGGCACCTCGTGCTGCTACAAACCAAGGCCTGGTCATGCGCTTTCTCGAGAACGAAGCAATGGTGCGATCTTCATTTCAAGCCATCAGGGGCCTCCCATACTTGGATGTTATGGGATACATACCGGCAGGCGCGAATAGGCAGGTTTCCTCCTCGGGGCTGCATCTCGCGGCCTACTTCAATCTATTGGAACCTCTCCGAGCTTTGCTAGAGAGTGGATTCGACTTGAATTCGAAAGACGATGAAGACCGAACACCTTTATCCTGGGCGGCCGAGAGAGGCAACGACGAAGTAGTGGAAGAGCTCCTCGCTACAAAAGGAGTCGACGTCAATGCCGCTGCCGCACTTGGAGTGACACCGCTGTGGTACGCCGCCACAGGCGGACACACATCGACGGTTGCCCTCTTCCTCACCGAAGCTGCCGTTATGCCGAATGAGCCAACCCAATCGTCTCCCCTGTTTACCGCCGCAGAGAACGGTCACGCGGCCGTCGTCGAGCTGCTGCTTGCCCGATCAGACGTAACATTAAACCTGGTGGGCAATGGCTTCCGCGATGGCCAAGGAGTCCCGCTGTTTGCAGCGGTACACAAAAACCACATCGAAGTGATCAAGTTGCTCCTCGCAGATGAACGGGTTGATACCGAGTGCAGAGATGTGCGCACTCTGACGCCCCTTTTGTTCGCAGCCAAGTACGGCACCGTGGATACAGTTGAGCAATTGCTGGAGAGCCAACGTGTCGATGTAAACGCCCTTGACTCCATTCACGGTCAAACGTCGCTGTATTATGCAACAGAGAGAGGCGAGGCACGCATGGCCGAGCTTCTCCTCAAGGAGCCACGCATCCTCGTCAACCACGTCGACGCCAAAGCCCCCTCGCCAGTTTTGTGCGTGGCAGTAGAAGCAGGCCGCGAGGGTATCCTGGCGATGCTGCTTGGCGCGGGTGCCGATCCGAACATGACGGATATAGCGGGAGAGACTCCTCTTCTTCGAGCAGCATCCATAGGCAACATTGAGGCCGTGGAACTTCTGCTCGAAGGTCGGGCGAGCCCTGACATTGCAAGTAAGGCGGGCTATACTCCGTTCCTGAAAGCTGCCGCAGGTGGTCACGAACTGGTTGTTCGACGGCTCCTCGACGCAGGGGCAAGTACAGAGGCGAATAGCCGCTCAGACCAAACAGCCTTGATGTATGCTGCCGCCGGTGGCCACGAGGCCATTGCTCGCCTTCTCCTCGAGAGATTGGCTTATCCGGGTATCCTTGAAAGCCAAGATGCCTTGATCGGTGCTGCTGCCAATGGTCACGAGGCCATTGTCAGGCTTCTTCTTGAGAAGGTAGGGGGTCATCATCGATTGGGGCAATGGGCGGTGAACGAAGCCGCGCGCTCCGCGGGTGCTAATGGCCACAGGGCCATTTTTCAACTTCTGACCTTGGGGAGATTAAGGGGTATAGATCCGAAGGTGCTTGAAAATTTCGAAGCCGTGGTGGCGTATGCTTCTAAAATGAAGGATCCAAAACGGTAACGACGGGTGTTGCTGGTTGGACTATTGTTTACACTCGCCTCGAGAGAATGGCGGATATGGATGGGAGGGATAAGAAGGGCCGGAGTGCAAGGAGCGTCAGCTTGGACTCATATAAATTACCTATACCAAGTCTCAACTCGTTTACGCTGTTCTTTTCATCTGCCATTAATCCACATCTCTCGCAATATGGTCAACTCTGTCCTCTCCTACGCTTGCTTGGTCTTCCTTCAACACGATCGACAATGACCTCCTCGAGCTCTACCAGGAAATTCACACTGGCGACACCTACTGCCACAGTGTGCCACTGCAGCTACCGGGTGACGGTTGCATGGGATATTGGACTCAAGTGCATGCGGGGGGTTATGTAAGAATTAAGTCCATATAGGTCTCTCCGTCTCTAAGTCTACGTAGTGAGTTATTGAATGATAAGAAAATAGAGAATACATGGATGATACAGTTTAGAGAGTAATAGATATGAATGACTACCCCTTATGAATATTGTGTCTTCGGAGTCCGGCCATGTGATGCGCCATGCGAAGGAACAACGGTAACTGCTAAAGCTGCACTTCCCATCTCTCACGCAGCACCCTGCCATAGCGCTGAATCAGAAACGGCACCGGGACAAAAGCCACGGCAATAAATCCCAACAGGCTGTTTCCCCAACCGATGCCCAGAACCTTGAACATCTTGAGTCCTGCGAGAGGAAGCAAGGCTCCCCCAATGGATCGAATAAACGTGTTCGCTGCGAGGGCACTGGCGGCGTACAAGGTAAACACATCGACCAGATAAAGAACCAGAGCAATAAATATGATCATGTTTCCCGCACCGACAATGACCATGGCGAGAATGGGCACGAACCAGTGCACGCGATACTCGCAGGTCCATCCGTAGATGAATAGGCCTATAGGGACGAGGATACCTCCGAGGGGCACCAGCTGGATGCGACATTCCGGTTGCACGGGTTGGTTCTCAATCTCGACGTGCTTCTTGACGTATCTGTCCGACGTTGTGCTGATGGTGGCGATGCCAATGACGGAGCCAACGCCCAGCCCGATAAACACGAGACCGACAATGTTGGTGTCGAATCCGTAGTACTCTTCAAAGACTTGAGTGATGGAAGAAAACATGAGGTATAGATAGCCGTAGACGATGGCCATGTACACGGCGCAGATTGTGCTGAGGGAGATTTGACAAGGAGCTTCAGAGGACGCACGATGCCCTTCCTCAAGTGCTTGCCAAACGTAGGCTGAGCAGCCTCCGTCCTGAGGATAACGGGCGCATACGTCTCCCTTGCAAACACCAGCATCACGACAGTCCAGCAACCACCAACAATGACAACAAGCCAGAAGACCCATCGCCACCCCTCGGCCGAAGTCAAGAATCCTCCCGCGACCGGGCTGACGATTGGTCCCAGGAGCGGCCCTATGCTGACGAGTCCCATGTATGCGCCTCGCTTCTCTTGTCGGACCATGTCGGCTCCGGAGGCGCCGCCGTTGGTGATGGGGCAGGAGCCGAAGATGCCGGAGAGGAAGCGGAAGGCGATGAGGGAGTTGAGGGAGGGGGCGAGGGCGCAGGCGATGAGGAAGCAGACGAAGCCCATGTTGCAGATGTGGTATATTGGGAGTCGGCCGTAGATTTCAGATAAGGGGCCGAAGAGGAGGGGACCAAAGGCGAACTATCCGAGTTAATACTTGTATGGAGAGTGATGAATACTGTCTCTTACGCCTAGAACGTAGATTGAAACGACCATGGCGGACAACTCGGGGCTGTCGTTGTGGAATTCAGACATGATGGCGGGGACAGCAGGTGCGCAGATGGCTTCTGGTGTTAGTTTCAGATTGTTTTATGTGGGAAGTCTGAACTCACACGAGGCAAGGGGAGTCAGGAAACTGAGAAAAGCCAATAGCCCGGCATTGAGATTGACTTTCCAAGGCGGCCAGTTGTAGGGGTGCGCTGGGTGGGATTCGCCAGGCGTCAAGGTGGTGTCCGAATCCTCGTTCGCTGGAAGGTTCACGTTGCCTATTTCTGTGTCTTTTACCGGTGACAACTCAATTTGGCCGGGAGGCCGGTTGCGAGTCCGTTTCTTGCTGGTATCCTGCATCGTCGAGGTTCAATGTTGGCGGAGCGAACGTTTAGAAGAAACCACTGAGGCGAAATCTGAACCAACTCAGGATGGTTATTGAACTCGGGCTAGGTTATGAAGAAAAAAAAAGAAGAAAAAAATGACGGGGAAAGACAAAACTGCGAGAGGGAAGGTTGCTTGAATTGAAAGTCGAGTCTGTCAGTCAGTGTAAATATATCTTTGCAACGAACGGAGTTGAGCAGGAAATTACATCTGCCAAGGGTGAATAATCTCGAGCTTCGCTATCCAATACATCTCTTACTGAACGGAATTTGACAGGAATTTTTGGTCAATTTATAGAAATAGAGATAACAACCCAATGAATTCATGGATGACATACCAGCCTGGTACTCTCCAGGAACGGAGTTCAACCGAAATTAGAGCCGCTCTAGGGCAGAATTCGTCAGGGATTCAATGCCCCAAGCCCGTCGATAGAATAGCGTCTCTCGAACGGATTGTAAATCCGCTTCTTCCTGCTCTCTTCAACCCTTTCCATTCCCGGTCCCCAAGTGCAACCTGTGCCATGAAATCGGCAGCGGCCCCGAGGGGCAACTATGGTCGCTCGTGTGCATCGTGCGTCAAGGTCAAAAGTCGATGCGTCCCACGAGCCGGTCATGACACGTGCGAAAGGTGCGTTCTGCTCTGCTGCTCAAGATTTCGGTTTCTCACTCTGTCAAGGTGTCACCGGCTTCAAAGGGCCTGTCACCCTGCAAAGTCAGTTAGGTATCAGCCTGAACCTGCCGATGGGCATGGCTCCAAAGTCGCATCGCTGGAAAGGAGGCTTGACCAGGTTGTTGCTCTGCTCCAAGCCCAGCAGAGCTCCTCCACGGGCGGCCTCGAGACGGGCAATACTGCTTCCAACACGATGCCGTCTCTCAGTGTGCCCTCGGACTTATCACCTCCGAATCCAGCCCTCCCATCATTGCCATTTACTCCTCCTACAGGCGCATCTTCTCCATCGACAACGACCGCCACCTTCCTTCCCTGCGCTGGAGAACCATCAGTGGCCCAAGCCGAAGAATATTTTGCCATTTTCAAGCACAAAATGCTGCAATATTTTCCAGTCATCCACATACCTGCTGAAATGTCTTCAGTCCAACTTGGAGAGGAACGGCCATTTTTGTGGCTCTGCATAATGGCTGTCGCATGCACCTCGACTCAACGGCAGGCGATTCTCGGCGATAGCGTCAAGCAGATTGTCGCACGGGACAATTTGTTTCATCCTGGAAAAAAGCTAGAGTTTCTCATCGGTCTCTTGGTTTTTATCGCTTGGTTGGTTGGACTAATTGGACCCAAATATGCGTCGTTCCGGGCTAATTCCATTAGGGGCCATATCAGAATTGCTGGATGGTCTTTTTGACAGATCTCATCCAGCTCTCCATGTCGATTGTCTTTGAACTTGGTCTTAATAAAAGTCCTCGTCGGTCGAGAGGATCCATTTGCTTCAAAGCGGCCACACTTTCGAAGCCTTTGCATGCGAGACCAGCAACGCTTGTTTCAAAACATGGGACTATGGAAGAGCGGAGAGCCGTCTTGGGTTGCTACTTGATATCTTCCATGTAAGTGTACTCAATCACCTCAAAGCTCAAGGTTGACACCAACAGGGCTGCCATTTCTCTCAAACGACTAGACGGGTTAAAATGGACCACTGATATGAATGAATATCTCAAGTCCCTGTACGATGAGCCTGAGTGGCCCGGAGACAGGATTCTTGCCATCCAGGTCAAAACACAACTTCTCATGAACCAACCTGACCTCTCGTACTGCACTTGGCCGTTTGGTAACAGCTTATATGCTGCAGGGCAAAGCGGTCCATCGGAAAGCCACATAAGCATGCTTTTACAGCAGACGAGCTCCTTGATGGCAGAGCTTGATCAACAGGAGCCAGGAGGGCTGAGCAGAGTGGTCACGAGCCGATTCGACTGCTTGAGGCTGCTGCTCAACGAGACCCTTCCTTGCAAAAAGGACGATCCATCATTCACATCCAGCATTCACCGCATTGAAAGACGCAGTGCCTGTATCGAATCCATCAAGTCATGGCTGGGCGCCTTTTTAAGCACACCCATATGATGAGCTTGTCGGCTTCACTTTTATGGACATGTGCGCTTTGGCATACAATCTTTTAGTCCTTTTCCGATTCACAGCAACCGATTCCGGCCAAGACGCGCAACTCGTCAGAAATGAAGTGGACATTATACATGCCGTGAAAACACTCTCCGAGATGTATGAACGAGCGGCCGAGAATATGTCCACTTTGTGCCATGAAGGAACTCCTCACTAACGTCTTAGATCACCGATCAGTCGACGGTCACGATGAAGTCGACTTTTTCTCCGACAGCGCAAGAATATTCAAGTGCATGACACAATTATGGGAGCGGGAGGTGAACGAAAAGACAAAGGGAAGTCAGGATGAGTTCCTTCCAGAGTGTACAAATATTGACATGGGGGTGCCCTCCGACTTTGCGATGGATTGGGACGGCACGTCATTTTTTATGAACATGTTCTCGTCCGTGTGACAGATAGCAGAAGGATATCAAGGCGTTGCAAGAGAATTGAAACCCGTATATACATTAGAACCACGCAGGTACCTAATTGCGCAGCGCCATGGATTGTGTCGAGCTGGGCATCATATTCCATCGTGCTGCCTGTTATCAGTTGCAGTTGGCTTGCCCCACCAAGTACATCACCAAAATCCGTCCAGTCGGCATTTTGTAAATTGCCAATCTCTACTCTCACTATCTCCCCAACGGACACTCAGCAGGCACCGCGCCATCAAAACACCAACCCTGCATCCTCGCCGTCCAAGTCTCCATGATCTCCGGTCCGGGACGACCGAAAACGGCTTGCAGGACGTGCAAAGGCCAAAAGATAGCTCTCGACCTGTCCCAAATCAGCTGGGACCTCCTCCCTAACCCACCCCAGATACGATGCTCCGGAGAACGACCAAGCTGTAGGCGCTGCGCAAGGCTGCGACATGAGTGCATTTACGAAGAGAATTCGTCTCAGCCCAGACGTGGACCGAAGCCGAGACATCCGCCTGCCCACGCCAAGTCGACTGATCATGTATTGCTGGGGCGGTCAAATCCCGCAGTTTCTGCTGTGCAATCGAATACCGCCGACGAGACTTATTGCGGAATCCCTCGAGCTCTGGTGTCAACTCTCGTTCAGATCTACTTTGACAACGTGTATCAATCAACCCTTCTCCTTCACAAAAGGCGTTTTCTAGAGTCACTCGCTTCAGAGACAGCCAATCCACACATCGTCTTGAGTATCTGCGCTTGGGGTGCAAAGTAAGATGCTCTCTCCTCTCTCACAGTAATAGGACATGGCTAAGATCTAAGTAGTTTTTATCGCGATGAAACTGGTCGGCCAAGTCTCAAGAATCGAGAATGCATGATTGAATGGGCCAAAAGAGCCGGGAAATTGGTCTTCCAAGAGGCCGAGGAGCTTTACGAAGAAAACATTGTGACATTTTGTAACCTGGCTTTATTTTGGCACAGTCAAGGCTCTTGGAGGATCAGTCATCTCCATAAAGGTATGAGGGATCACCTCACCGTCTCCCCGGGATGATAAATCGAGTACCTACTGACGCGCTGCAGCAAACGCCACCCAATTGCTCTACATAACTGGCCTTGGGTCTCCTCAAAAGTCGCGGGTTGGTAATTCCCTCGATACCGAGATACGACGTCGTCGCTTCTGGGCTTGCTACCTCTTGCATTGCTACAGCTCCGAAAGAATGTCCCTCTTTGAGCCCACCAATGATGCGCAGAGCCTGCCTTTGCCATGGTCTCAAAACGATTATGATGCCGGTGTCGCCAAGTCACCCTCTCCTTCGTTGACTTCTGGTGGAGGCGGCGGGGGGATATTTGCCGAAGTTATCAAAGGGTTGACACTCTGGTTGGTGACTTGTGGACTGACTTGACAAGCTGAGGGCTAACTCTGCTAGGTCTTCTGTTGTGGGTTCAGTTAAATCGCCGGATTCAACTCTGAGTGCGAGAATCACAGAAATTCACAACCTCGACGAGGACATATCCGAGTGGTGGCGTAAGACGCCACCAGAGTTCAAATTGACCTCGGACAATATTCCACACGTCTCGTCTTCCGATTTTCCCAAAATACTAGTAGCCAACATCGTCTATCACCAATCCCTATGCGCCCTCCACTCATCCATCGTCCCCCTCTTCTGCTGGGGTCCAGGCGACGACGGCTGGTCCTCGGCAAGGCAGCTCTCCGCCCAGGTGGCTTTCGAACACGCCAGCAGCATCTCGGCACTGATCCGAGCTGTCTTGACAACGTGTCCTAGCTTATCCGCGATGCCTTGTTTCATTGCGTACTCTGCGTATTGCAGCAGCGCTATTCAGATCCCGTTCATGTGGTGCTCAAACCCGGCCGTCAGAGAAAGAGCCCATGCCAACATCCGAGCGAACGTTGAGTGGATAGATGCTGTGGCTGAGTACTGGACACTGGTTTCTTTATTGGTATGTAAACCAACTAGCTCTACCCTTTGCTCTGCTGACGTATTTCCCAGAGAGTTCACGTCAGGTGTTTGTACATGGTTCACAAAGAACGGGCAACCGTGCTGGAGGATGAGCCTAAAAACATGGACGTTTCGAAGCTGACCCAGTTCAAAGCCAATGCTACTCACGCAAGAACCTCCATCCTAGAGTTTACCGGGGTCCTAAGGTCAAAGCATGGCGGATATGTAAACCCGGGAGAGGAGACGACAGACCTCGGGATTCAGGATCAAGAAAACACATCTCATGAGAACAGCCGTGTCCTAGCAGGAGTTTACTCCGAGAATGGGTTGGATGTACCAGCTGAAGCTACTGTGCAATCTACTCTAACGCAGCATGCATCTCAATTCCCAGTGCCCGCACCTGGCACCACAGCGCCCAGCATGCCTTCATTGAACCAAGAGCATCTGGCCCGGCAACCTCAGGAATGGCCCCTTCCCGAGCCAAATCAATTCGACCAAGCTACATTCCTGTCCACCGAGCAAGGAGCCTCGACTGAAGTCCCAATGGCGCTGGACGTATTCAACCTGTTCTTTGACCCACAGATGACGAGTTTACTACCAGATGGCGAGTTGCTCGAGAGTTCGATGTATAACACCGAATGGTTCGACTTGGATTTTCTCGAGATGGAGGATTGACACATCGAGGGTTTCATTAGTAGCTAGAAAAAAATGATATGAGATGTATGGCCATAGTCCTACAACTTGGACGTTGCGTAGTGCTTCATTCCGTCCCTCACAAAGTCTGAAGTAATGTCAGAGATTTTAACACACCCAGATAAAGCCATGGTGCGCTGAAACTCCTCAATCAGTATCTTCATGACCAACTCCACGCCTCTTTCGCCATCGTGCTAAATAAAAGTCAGCCAACTCCGTCTTCCCTGTTATCTTGATAGCTTACCGCAAGTCCCCAAAGAGGCGGGCGAGCGACCCAAACAAAGTCTGCGCCAAGCGCCAAAGCCTGGGATCATTAGCATGATGCGCTTCACATACCCTGATGCACTTACCTTGAATATGTCGGTTCCTTTCCGGATGCCGCCGTCCACGTGAATCGGCACTCGACCCTTCGCGGCAGCCACAATCTCTGGAAGAACCTCTGCTGTAGTCACGACTCCATCGAGTTGCCTGCCGCCGTGGTTTGAGACGATAACGCCATCCACGCCGTGTTCAATGGCAAGTTCTGTATCCCCGGCCGTCAAAACTAAAGGAAAGAACTGTCAGCAGCGTCCATCTCGAGCCATTCTTTCCTCAGTCCAGAACGCACCTCCCTTGACGAAAATCTTCATCTTAGTTATGGACCGTAGCCATGGAATGTGTTTGGTCCATTCTAAGCAAGGATCTATCGATAATGGGTCAGCAATTATTTGATCACCTCGTGACGTGGAGTTGGCAAACCATTGAGAAATCCGCTCTTGTTTCGAGAAGCTGCCTTTTCATTCCCAGCATTCGCGGCCTTGTCATTCTCCACGTCCATGGGCAGCAGGAACCCCTCACGCTCAAAATTCTCAAACCACACGTCATCTGGAAGGCGAAACCTGTTCCGAACCTCGTTTCTCCGCTTGCCGTGGACGGGCGCATCAAGAGTAACGGCCAATGCGCTGAAGCCGGCCTTTTCTGCTCGTCGGACAAGCTTCTCCGTAATGGTATTGTCCTTGAAGACATAGAGCTGTAGAATGTAGGGAGTGTCCGGGCGTCTCGGGGCGATGATGTCTTCGAGTGTGGCTGTGGCAAAGGTCGACACTCCCATTGGCATGTTCACGCTTGCTGCTGCCTTCGAGGTGGCAACCTCGCCGTCGGGATGGCAGAGCTTTTGCATCGAGGCTGGTCCGATTGAGAATGGGAACGGGACCTGGGAGGATGGTCAGAAATTCTAGTCGTTACCGCTGGTCATGGTCATGATGGGTTCACTCGCCGTGGTCCCAAGAAGTGTAGTCGACGTATCGATGGTCTCGACGTTGCGCATCACGCGGGGTCTAATTCGATAGCGAGACCAGGCCTCTTCGTTTTCTTGGACCGTCTGGCAGTCATCGGCACCTTCATTGAGAAAATCTGGCACATGGACGAGTCAATATTGCTGAGTCGTGGCACTGAGGGGTCTGTGTGGCGTGCGAACCTCTCACCATGGTGCTCATTTTGGCTGACGCCGCCTCCTTGAGGTCGCTGATGCACTGAATTTCCAAAGAGGTCATTTCTCGGTTGAAGTTGGATGGAGGGGGTTGATCTATGGGAGCAGATCGAGTGTTCCAAGTTGGATATAAAGTCCTTAAGACGCCCCGGGGAGCAGTCCGAGGCTACTCATGCAGTTTTCTTTTTGACCCGGAAGTGTCAGTCCGTCTCACGAGCTCAGTCAGACTCGTTCGTGGCATTTAACTCCGAGTTGAGTGGATTACTCGGTGCCCTTTAAACCGAGAGTCCGTCTCGCGTTTCCATCATCAACGGATGTCTTTGACCGGAAAGCATTAAATTAGCATAATATTGCAAATCTGGTACCAATTCTCGCTCAACGCCTCAACGCCTGGGGAATCTGCCAAAAACCAACCCTTTACCCTACACATAGAATAATATCATGTCGCTTCATTGTCATTTCAAACCCATTAGGCCCGTACAAGTCCGGGTCGTCGTCGAGCTCCTTCCAAAATATTAAAAGCGCATTATTCATGCCCTCGAGCGTCGGGAAGCGGATCAACGAATCCGTGAGAATCTTCGACAACCGGCATCGCTGAGATTCGAGAAACATGCAACTTCCCGTAACCAGGGATGGCCACATGGAAATGGTCCAGGTATGTGCGTCTGGTGGCAAGCTTTCGATGTGTTGTAGGCATAGTTCGACGCAAGGCTCGACTTTTGCCACCAACCCGGTAGTTGGCTGTTTGGGGCCATGGAAAGCGAGATAGAGGTATATCAGGAGAGCTTGCTGATATATCAGTCCGGATAGCTGGTAGCTCAAGTCAAATTCATCGTCAGTGACTTGCCACGACGAGATTTGGTGCAAGAGGTCCAGGTATTCAAGATCCGGGTCAGTCGTCGACGGCCCGACGGCCTGTTCCTCTCCATGTCCGCACTGCTGAGCTAATTTATGAATCCGGGGAATCAAGGCGAACAGTCCATGTGCTCTGCCAAACATGAGGCCGTAGATGGGACTCCCTTTGTTGAGCATGGCCAAGGACTGAGTTGTGGTATCATGCTCGAAATCTCCCTCGAGTAGCTTGAATCCGAGGCCGAATCCAAGGTGTGAAACGATGGCTTGGTATTGATACTGTTCGATGAAGAAGCCAAGCATGTCCTGGTCGTAGATTCTTTTGTTCTTTCTCATTTCGGTCAACATCCACTTTAGAGCTCGCAAGTGGTGATATAAGGAGCCTCGAGTATTGGCGGTGAGGATCTATTTATATTAGCTAGAATCGACGTGAGAGCACAACCTGCTGACCTCGTATTGACAAAGCGCCAGAGACGTTGCGACCATGACGATTCTCTCCATGGCCGAGCACGATTTCCATCTCGTAATGGCATGAGTCAAACCCCTGATGGAAACCACATAGTGGTCCAAGGAGGCGTCTCTGGACGAGGTGTACATGTACGAGAAGTGACAAGAGGCGATTGCCAAGACGGCATGCTGGAGGCAATCGAACCCAGCTGCGACGCGAAGATTATACGTCAAGTATGCGTTTTCGGGGTGGACGCGACTGGCGAGCTGCAGCGACGTGACGGTTGCGAAGTGCTGGAACAGCATCCCATTTCGCTCGTTCCGAAACAGCGGCGGGAGAACTGACGGCTGACGGATGATGACGGGAGCCAAGTCGGACTCTTGATCCTCGGAGTACTCAGAAGAGGTCGGTTCAGGTACCGACTCCGAGGCCTGAGGATTCGAGACGGACGACGAAGGCCAGTGGCAGAGGAGGTGGTTCCGAACGCAGCCGGCGCAAACGGGTTGGACCTCGTCGCACTTCTTGTGCCGGCGACGACAGGTGAAGCAGCCTGTCTTGGACCGGGGTGCGAGTGGTCCCGTCTGATGGCTGCTCCTCGGAGGCGTCATGTTCTGCAAGATGTTCGAGACGCGGTGCAAAGGAGGGTCTTTGCAGGGGAAATGAGGAACCGGCTGCACGAGGCGAGAGACTGACTCACGACGAGTGAGTGAGTGTGTCTCGAGGTGAACATGGGCTGATGGGCGATAAGATAAACGCGACAGCGCTAGACAAGCACAGGTCATGTTGCTGGAAGATAACCGCGGGAGGACCAGGGCTGAAAAGGGGGGGGATCAAAAGGCGGAGGTGGAGAATCTGGCCATTTCTCTGAGAGGCATGGGCTCATGGAGGTCCGCACGCTGATGAACTCGGAATGGAGGAGAGCTGGCGGTACGTCGTTCCGGAGATCGAGTTGATAGAGGGAGAGGATGGAAGGGCATATAAGAGAGTTGTGTCTTCACCATGAAATTGCGTTTTACCATCAAACAATACACTCGCATTCCTCGTCTCGACGCGACCCCAATTCACTCTTAGTTAGCAACTTAGCATCGACTCGCTAGTAGCTACTCGCTAGTTCCGAATCACCACCACCTATACCAACAACCAAAATGGCCACCAAGACCGGGGAGCAACTGTCCGAGAAGACTCTCGAGCTTCTCAAGATGGAGGAGGACTACGCCGTCGGAGCTTTTGGTTCCCTGCCCGGATTCATGGTGTCCGGCAAGGGATCGACCCTTGTTGTGAGTGCTTCCAGGCTTAGAGTTCTCAACTCGCAACACAAATACTTACCCTCAATAGGATGTCGACGGTAGAGAGCTCATCGACTTTATCTGCATGTTTAGCGCCACAAACCTCGGTCACTGCCACCCCACGCTCGTCAAGGCGGTCACCGACTCTGTGCAAACCAGTGAGTCCCAACTTCCAAGCCCTTTTGCACCTCAGAGGCTAACATAGCAGTCACTCTCGCCAACATGTCAACTCACTCGGCCGAGTGGCCCCTGGTCGCAAAGGAGCTCTGCACCCGCGTCGGCTACGACAAGGTCACTCCCATGTGCACCGGCGCCGAAGCTGCCGATACCGCCTGCAAGATTGCCCGCAAATGGGGCATCACCCACAAGGGCATCAACCCGGAGGATGTTCTCGTCCTCGGCACGTCGGAGAACTATCACGGACTCACGGCCGGTGTCTGGCCCATTATGGAGCCTCTTGACCAGCATGGTAAGTTTTGGAATCACCGAGTCATGACATAAGTCGGACATGACTAACACTCTGCAGAGTACGGTGTCTTCAGTAAGAACATCACAAATGTCAACCCTTCCACCGGAAAGGTGCTTCGCTATCTCCACGTGGGAGACTTCGAGGCCGTTCTGGAGGAGCATCACGGCCGCGTGGCCGGTGTCATCATGGAGTGCTTCCACGGCATGGCCCCGTAAGCTCCGACGCCTTCACCAGCATAGTGCACACCCAACTGACCATCTCTTAGTACCTTTGAAGAGGAGCTCGAGTTCGCCACCGGAGTCCGCAAGCTCTGCAAAAAGTACAACGTCCTCTTCATCTCCGACGAAGTCCGCCAGGGCGCCGGAAAGACGGGCAAGTTCCTCAGCAGCGAGTGGATGGGTCCCGAGAACAAGCCCGACATGGTCACCATGGGCAAGTCCATCAGCGGCGGCGCCTACCCGGCCTCGTTTGTCCTCGGAAGCAACGAGGTCATGACGCTCGTCAAGCCCTACCAGTCGGCCAGCACCTTTGCCATGGCGCCCCAGGCCAACGCCGCTGTCCTGGCTACTCTTCGTGCCTACGACGAGGAGAACTTGGTGGAGCGCGCTCTGCACATTCAGACCAAGTGGAAGGAGACGACGTCTGCCTGGAAGATCCCCTTTGTCAAGTACTACACCTCGAGAGGCGGAGATATGAACGTTGTCGTCGACGAGAGCTTCAAGGGCGTGACGGCTCGACGCATTGCCCGACTCGGATACCAGAAGGGTGCGCTGATGTACTCGCAGCCCGGTCGCATCAGGCTCGGAGTTGCGCTGACCATTACTGACGAGGAGATGGACAAGGGATTGGCCATCTTGAAGGAGGCTTTGGAAGAGATCCAGTCGTACGCGGGTATCCCTGGATCTAGCCACAAGGCTGAGGCATAAGTACCTAGCTTCGCATATATTATAAATTAGCATAGACTGGTAGAAATTAGAGTTTACTTTGACCAACTCACCAATACGAGCTGGGAATGTCACACCAGATTTGAATGTGGCGGATTCTGGGTTCCATCAACGCACATGTCTGGGTGATCAAGGTTGAGAGTTGACAATGAAAGGTCGTTGATCAGTGACTTAGCCGCCATGGAGCATTTATCGTTCATGATAATTGGAGTATCTTGAGATGGAAGTTGAAGAAAAGGGCAAGTTTCCAAATCGAATACGGCCCGGCGAGAACATGGACCAACGGAGAATGAATTCCCCTTTTGTGGGCTTTACTGGCCAATCAAATGTCTTCTTCTCTCACCCGAAACATCAAAAGACCAATCCATCTCGACCAGCCATTTTCCCATCAACAAGCCACCGAGCACATGACTGAAAATGAACACAGGCCCCTCGCGGAAACGTTTACGCCGGAGTATGAGAAGCTGCTACCAACGTAAGCACAACTGCCCCTCTGGATTGCCATTTCAACAGCGGTGAACACATCATATCGTGTAGGTAGGAAGCGCAAGGTCAAGTGTCAGCTCACCGAGGAGAGCGTCGAGACTTGCGCCGAATGCGGACACAGTGCACTCTTCAATGCCCGGAAACGGAGGAGAGAATTAGAGACCCTGCTGCTCTTGATGACAAACAGGAGCATGACGCAAGGCTCGAGCGTATCGAGGCTCTCTTGAAGAAGTTGGTGGATGCCCAAGATCAACCACCTCAGTCTGGGGAGGTTCTGTCCGAGCCTCAGCCTTCGATTCCTGCTACTTTTTGGGACGATATCGTATGTCTTAGGAATCTCGACCGAAGACTAGTTGCTAATATTCGCAGTTGCTCCCTCCATCATGCGATGCACCTCTCATCACCCAACCACTCGAGAACCCGCCCGACCCCAAGCAGTCTCTCGTGGCCCTCTTACCCTCGGTCCACGATGCAGCGACCATAGTCACGAACACTACCGCCTGGCTCTGGGGCGCCGAAAATCCTCCCGGGAGCGTCTTGGTGCCAAACGACACCGTTCAGCTCCTCGAGACTGCTACCATTTCGAGGGGCAATGCCATGCACGTTGCCAAGTCGCTGCTCTTGTTTGCCCTCTACATGCAACAGCTTCCGGCCAACTTTGAGGAACAGTTTCTGGAGTCCCAGAGCGTCGAACGGACTATTGATATGATCGTGGAACGAGTGCAGCTTTTCGTCTGCTCCTATGAGGATGCGACCTCTTCACTGGACAGTCTCGAATGCTTGACTCTGCTCAGTGTCCTCCCGTTAAACGACGGCTCAATCCGCAAAGCATGGCTGACCAATCGGAGAACTCTCGATGTTGCCAGACTGAAAGGGCTTCAGAACAGCTTTTCGCTTGCCGCGCGCAACTCAACCGACAGCGACATGGCCCTTCGCCGACGTCTTTGGCTCTCGACTATAAGCAGCGACTGCTACTGTAGTCTCCTGCTCGGTCTTGAGCCCGGTCTCGGCGTCTCACCGTTTGGTCCTGAAGACACGACGTGGACGGATCCTCTCGCCCATAAACATGCCGACATCCAACGCCGTCTCTGCGTGATAGTGGCACGCATTGCGCAGAGAAACGCCATCGGGCTCTACCAAGACCGTCAGACTCTCCAAGAAATCGACCAATCTCTCAACGAACTGCGGGACTCGATACCGCCTTCTTGGTGGAAAGCGCCTTCGTTTCGTCGAGACCGACCACTCGACTCGGCCACGGAACCATATCGTTTCATCTGCCAACTGTGGTTTTTCCAAGCGCGAATGTTTGCACACATGCCAATCGCCTTTGGCAAAGTCGCGGACGATTCTTTGAACAGCATGGAAAACTGCATGGAGGCATCCAGGATTACGCTTCATCGGTATCTTGGAGTACAGCACGCAAGGGAACAGCTTTCCCGATGCAGGACTGTTGATCAGTCGGCATTTCTGGCCGCAGTAGTCCTACTCTTCGCGAGAGTACAGCTTCAAACGCACAACACGGTGAGCTCCAGGTGCGATTCAGACCAAGCTTTGCTTGAACAAGTTATCGAATCGTTTGATAGTGTTGGAACGACATGCTGCAGGGAGCGTGTAGCGAGGCAAAGCTTCGGTATCCTCTCTGCCATGACGGAAGTTAAGTTGCTGCGGGGGATGTGTTACTCACAGTCAATATCACCCCTCGTCACTCTGACAGCCCGTTGCAAGACAAATGTCATGAGGTTGCACTTGAGGAAGACTCTTCTGAGACAATCCGGTATGGAATGGAAGATGTCATTGCTTCTTGCATCCGGCCCGCCGTTGACAGGGAAAGCCCAGCCTGGCGTGTCCTCGACCAGACGTTGACAAGAGTGGCAGGCCGAGAATGAAAGCAGGTTTTCGACGTCAAGGCTCAATGTTAAGATCAAAGGATAATTACACTAGATGCCCAAAATAATATCTGCTTCCGCAAGGAATCTTTAATTCATGACAACCAAATAGCATCCTATAACATGAAGCCAGTTCGTCAGAAGACGACTTTAGCAATCACTAGCCTTGGATTCCCCATTGTCGATAATCTCACCCGACGCGAGCAAACGTGCCCCCTTTGGCAGCTTGCTACTTCTTGGTCGTGCCCAAGGGAGAAACACGTCGTCGATGTTTTGTTGGTCGAAAGGAACTCGTCGGAAATGGTCATCGAGAGTGATAATCTCGTAGACTGTGAAGACGGTGCCCTTGACATCATCTCGATCTAGGAGAAATCGGTTCTGCCCGAGCCGTGCAGAGAAGTTGAAGTCAAAGATTTTGATCAAGTCTGCTTCTTCATCTACCAGAAGGTTGCGAGGGGCCATGTCATGGTGCGATATGCCATACTTCAAGTTAAGGTCGTCAACGGCATCCAAGAGTTGGCGAAGCCACTTCAGCTTGAAGGTGCGGGACTTGTTCTCCTCGACGTTGCCGCCTGGTATGTATGGAGCCGTGAAACCAATGACGCGGTCTTTGAGTTCATCAACGACGACTCTGTCCAAAGGGACAATGTTTGGGGAGACGCATTAACAGATGCATTTCATCCCACATCCGGCTCCAAAAGTGGTGGAGACAGTGGTATTTGAAGACGAACTGCTCCTCAAGTCAGCGTGCCTAAGCTACACCGAGCGCCAGTCTCGCTATTTGAGGAGGGACTCACCTTTACCGAGTTATCCTCACCAGGTTCTCTGTATGACACGAGATCGACCATTGGGGCGAGCCGATCCAACTCATTCAGCTCTGACCGCCGAATAGTTTTCACGCCTGGGGAAAGCCCAGCTTTTTCCACTGCGAGATATTCGGTGTACATCGTAATGTCGTCTTCCGGGCTGGAAGAGGTCCACAGCAACTCGTTCTCGGGCGACACTTTGAATTTGCAGACTTCTGGCTCGAGTTGATCGACATGCTTGTGGAAATACTCTACAGCAGGCTCTTCCTCAAACTCGAAGTCAGGGTCGTCTACCGTGATGGTAATGGTGCGTCGTTGGTCCCAGTCCATGATGTACCAGCTGGACTGGCCCCCAGGGGTGAGCAAGCCCGACCAGTTGAAGTATCGGTCCCGCTCCTTCTCAGTGAGCATGGTGAGCTTAGGAGAGGGTTTCCGAGGGAGAGAGATGTGGACAGTGGAAGTTGAGTAGAGGGTAGTTTGCGCGGGGAGGGGATACCGGCAGATTAGAAGGGGGGGGATAGAAACATATACTAGGCGACGTGACGGAGGAGGAAAGAGCGGACGGAGGCTCAGGAGAGGTGGGCAGATTAGGCAGAGATGTAAGCCTAACCATTGGGTGGATGAGTTGGGAGGAAGGTTGGTAGGAATACTACGGAGTAAGTTACGCCCTGATGTTTTAGTGAAGATCCACTCATCAGGCCAATGCAGCGGAGCAGGAGTGAAACGCCTCAGTTGGGTGCTCATCTAGCCAATAGAGATGTGTGCATAGATTGGATGTACTATAGAGTGCGGTATTGCCTCCCCGTGGCCAGAGAAACACAAGGTCTACATAATTATATGATTACTGTTCAAAACAAGGTCTACAAATACAACTACTCTTCTTTAATCCTTCTCGCCTTATAACGTAGGCATTAGTCAATCTTTCTGTTCCTTCAATAGCTCTCTCCCCTTTCTCACCATACGCGCATTCAAAACGAGAGAGTCTTCGCCTTTTCCATCAATGGCAAGATGCACCATAAAGGCGGCCAACTCGTCAACCTGAATGGACCAGTTCTCGCCCAGGACAGCCCCCAATCCCACCAGCATGTCAGCAATGCTAGTAGTCTTGGCTGTGTTATTCACGATGCCTCCTGGCTTCACGATAAACGTCTGCCAGATAATGTTGTGGGTCTCCGCGAATGCGAGAGCTTTTGTCTCAACTAAGCCCTGGGATAACGTTAGATACGGGTTTAAGAGAGACAGATCAGGCCCAAGTACCTTCATCTTGCGCACTTTCTCCAACCACCAGAGCCTTTGTTCTTGGTCCTGGCGTACAAACTTGCCGCTCAGGTGAACGTATCTGAATGGCTCTCTGGGAGGCTTCGCTTCAAGTACAGGTGCCATGGCCTCCAAAAAGGCGAGGGGGTACTCAAAGTCGGCAGTGACACTCCCAGTGTTGGTACCCATGGCCCTTGTGGCACAGAATTAGTAAGGGAGTATCATATCGAGGGAAAGCTTTCGTTACTTACCAAATCATGCCAACGGCGTCGGCATGTGCCATGAGAACATCCTTAGGCAAGTGTGCAAAGTCTTTGATGATGATGGTCTGAAGTTTCGAGTGGCCAGAGACGTCGGAAGGTAGTTCACGACGGACGAAGGCGACGACAGAGGAGATGCTTGGGTGAGCAAGACATTGACGGAGGGCTTCACCTCCAACCATGCCGCTCCCACCAACGACGAGGACTTTCATGATGAAGAGATGGGTAGGAAGATGTAAACAAGGAGAGTAAACGGTGAAGAATGCGGTCTCGGTAAATCTCCCAAACAGCTGACTTTATAAGAATCGTGCGTGTCCGTTTGGCGGAGTTTGCACGTCAATCGGAGTTTCAGGGCGTGGAATGCTGTCGGCCGAGTCGGCCGAGAAAACATTATGACTTCATCCCCACGATGAGGAGCGGAGAGTTTAATAAGCCACCATCAGCCAAAGTAAGCCACTTCCACTTGGCATTTGGAATGATTCAGTCAGTGCGAAACGAGCGATACGAGCGATACGTAGGTATTCAGCAAGTGAAAAACGTAGTCAGTCTCAAAACACGCCGGAATTGATGCTTTAGAAGTTCAACCTCCACGGGGCCGCATTGCCTGGTTATACACGTACTCAAAGCCCCTTCTCGTTGTATTTCTGAGACCACGTCCGTGCTTGTCCGATCAAATTGAGATACGAATATTCGTACACCTCAACTATTCCTGGGAAAGCACCGAAATCTCCTGCTCTTTTGGTCCTTTTTGATGCCGGGTACATCTGAGGATTTATGGATTAAAGACCCCAGCAGTCGCGAAAGGGGAGATAATACCGACATGGACTGACCTAGTCTCTGGTGTTGTCATACTGGCTCAATGTTAATGGAGAGGCCGTATTAGCCGTTCTGACAAGATCGCGCTATGGAGACTGATGAGTAGTCTGACCACGAACTCTTGCTGTTGACACAAGGTCGAGTAGGGTCACATTACTTAGATGCTTGCTATTAAAAAGGTACACGCTGGGAGGGAATGAAGTGTGAACCAGGGGCACGGTCAAGAACATACGAAAAGGCATGGATCACATCAAGCAATTGGTATTATAGGCGAGAGTATTAGTACGCGTATGAAGTGATATGCAATAGGCCCGGGACACAGAGGACATATCTGGTAATGACAACATCGGGTATCATTCTATTATGTCCCACATGGGAATTAAAGCTATCTACTATACGATATGTTGTACAGTGAGCTATGATTTTAGATCGCTAAGATAATGGGACGAGCTTTCAAGCCGTCAAGCCTAAGAGTTGGCAACAATAAAGTCGAGAATGCTGAGGTTGGGTCCAACCCAGTTCTTTCGGGCGTGGGCAAACCACAGACCAACAGTGACAACGAGAACGAAGACCATGACGGGTCCGCAGTAGTTCATGTTGGCCGCAGTGACGGGGATGGTGGAAGGGAAGGGCAAGAAAACAATAATGTACAAGGTGTAAACGAGAGCAAACGAGTTGATGTAGACGCCATAACGACCCAGGTTCCACTCGCCCAGCTTGACGGGGTTGGGGGTGAAACGGGCGTACAGGATGCTGCTGATGGCAATGGCGTAGCTGATGTAGAGAGCGAGGGACGACAGAGCCGTGATGGCGCCAAAGGCAACGTAACTCGAGCTGCCAATGTTGAGAAGGCACATGGCGCAGACGAGGAAGACGGTGAGGATGATGGAGCGGATAGGAACGCGGTGCTTGGGGCTGACGTAGGCAAAGTAGGCGGGCATTCCACCGTCACGGGACCAGGCCCAGGTCAGACGAGAGACGGAGGCAATGTTGGCCAAGTTGACGCTGAAGGAGATGACGAAGAGACCCGTCATCATGGCCGTGGTGGCCTTTGTCGATCCAGTCACCTCGAGCAGGATGGCCAGGATGGGGCTGGAAGAGGCGAGGGCATCGTCGACGGAACCCATGGCGGCGAGGATCACGTTGACCATGATGAAGCCGAGGCAGCCGTTCATGAAGATGGACCAGAACATGGCGCGAGGGACAGCCGACTTGGCCTTTCGCGTCTCCTCGCTCATGTGGATGGCGCTGTCGAAGCCGGTGAAGCTCCACACGCAGGTAAGCATGCCCAGGTTCCAGGCGATGAAGGTGTCGTTCCAGCCGGAAGACGTGTTGGTCTTGAGCCAGAAGCTCGAGTCGTGACGGGTTCCCATGACACCCAGGACGACGGCGAAGATGACGAAGAGCGACACGTGGAGCACACCGGCGACGAGCTCGATCCAGGGGATCAGCTTGAAGGCGTAGGTGTTGAGAAGGCCCTGGAAGACGCACATGGCGATGACCAGGACAGAAGTGTGCCAGCCACCGGCGACGTAGTTGGGGTGGTTGAGGGCGATCATGGACTCGAGCAGGATGATGGTGACGTTTGCGATACCGGCGAGCAGCGAGATGTATCCGAACCACGTCGCCCAGCCCTGGACGTAGGTGGCGAAGCGTCTCACCGAGGGGGGAGCGAGGTGGTATGTCCAGTGGTACTGGGCGCCGGCGACGGGCTGGATCGAGGCCATTTCACCCAGGGAAGCGGCCTGGGAGATGGCGCCGAAGAAGACGATGATGAAGCTGAAGACGAAGGTCTGGGGGCCGCCATTGTACAGGGCAAAGTACATGTTTCTGGGGAAGTCAGCATACTGCCATATCTGGGGGGAACTAAGGACCTACGTGCACATGCCCTCCCATAGCGACATGTACGTCAGAGAAAAGGCAAACAGCTGCGAGAACGAAAACACCCTTCGCGTTCGAGTCTGGTTGTACACCGAGTTCTCGGTGTCAGGCTTGGCGCTGGCATCGACGCTGACTTGGCCCTTGGCCGCGTCGTTCATCTCGATGCTCTCTGGTTGAGACATGGCTGGAGGATGATGTCTTGTGGAATCCTGTTGTTCACTCAATGCGAAAATTGGACTGAACTCTCAAGAATGGAGACCTCGCAAGGAACAGGGACAGTCTTCTTTAGTCCCCAGGGATGATGGGGGAAGGAGAAAAGAAGGGGGAAAAAAAAGGAAAAAAGAAAATTGGCGCGTCGTCAAACGTGCAGACTTGGAAACGACAGTGCATGCACCGCGGGGGGCAGACATTTAAGAGAGGCCGTCGCCACGGTGGTTCTTTTAACTGGGCCCCCGGGCATGATAGATTCAAACAAATTTGGACAAGGGTCTCCCTGTGGAGAGAGGTCGGCTCTTGCATGAGAAGAGGTTGCATTGGGGGAGGCAATGGGCTTGTCGACTGACTTTTCTGCACTGCAAAGAACGAACTTCGCCGATGGCATGGGACCAACCGGCTGTGTGGCATGGATCAGAGGCGATCCGATTGGCAGTCCGTGCAAATACTTCGTAGAGAGACCAGGTATCCGAGAATCCTGAGTATCGGTAGGTATCGAGGAACCTGCTTGTTCCTGGGCCATCACCGCCACTGCCGCAGCAAAGTGCGTTGGCCCGAGGATTCTTGTCTCGGAAGGGTTTGGCCTGCAAGAGAATCAGGACATTTTCACAGGGGAACCGGGGTCTTCAGAGAGCCCAAGGAAGAAGAAAAAGAAAACAGAGGAGACTAAAAAATCAACGAGACTTGGCGGATTCCGCCTCCTGAATCAATGGCTTTATTGCCGAGCCGGAGCGACGGCGGGTCTTTTTGCTAGTCTCCATGTATCCACGACGCCTAAGTTTGATCCCTGAAGAAGAAGAGGAGCAGCTACAGTACGAGAAAAAGTACCCTTGCCTAGACTGGGGTCCTTTGACCCTCCCAAGAGTCTGGGTCGTCGAATTCGGAGAGACGCATCTTCCAAGACCGTTCCGACGTGCAGATGTGGCTTTCGCGGGCCACGCCCTGGTTGGCTCTCCCACGCCCAAAAGGCCACGCGGGGAGTGAGACATGTTGTTGGTGGCGTTATTAAGCCAGCGATCCCTTTCTCTTTCTCTCCGGGAACCCGGTTGACGGGAGATGCTCGATCCAGCTTGGTCCTTCTTTTACTACGAGCAAACTGTTCCACGGCCTCGGGTCAACGACCGACAAGGGCTTTTTTGGATCGGGGACTTGTTGCGAGTCGATTAAGACGATGGTGATTCCCTCTACTTCCTCTTGACGACGATCAACGAAAAAAGACAAACGCAAAGATGGCTTCCGATTCGGATGCGGCGCCGCCCTTTTATCCCTTCACCGAAGACAACCACTCGGCCTTGGTCGTCGTGGCGTCGCTCGTCTTCTTCATATATGCCATTCTCGGCATGGTCACGAAGCTGCTGATCCGACTCAACATCACCTCGCTCAAGGACTACGACTTTACCTTGCTGGGCAGCCTGTTTCTGTACTTTGTACAGACGGCATGCATCATTGCCGCGTGCAACAACGGGCTCGGTCAGCATCGAGATGCCGTTTCTGATGACGACTTTCTGCGCTTCAGCAAGGTGTGTACTTTTTTTTTCGTTCAAGTGTAATCGTCGACACAGCTAACTCCCTCAGCTCGTCTACGCTGCTCGCATCTTTGCCCTGTTCGTCGCCGGCACCACCAAGATTTCCCTCTGCCTCCTCATCCGGCAGATCGACAACCAAGGCAAACTCAACATGGCCAACCTGGCCCTCGGCGGCGTCGTCCTCCTCTGGGTCGTCTCGGGCTTCTTCGCCACCGTCTTCCAGTGCCCGCTGCCCTCGCCGTGGATCGTGAAGAGCAACGACCAGTGTCCCAACTATGGCGGCATATTCCTATACATTGGCGTCGTGGACATCCTGACGGACCTCGCCTTGTGCGTTTTGCCCGTGGCCATGATGTGGCAGGTTCAGACCACGCTGAGGAGGAAGATTATTGTCATGTCTCTGTTTGGGTCTCGCATCATGTGAGTATTTGTACAAAGCTGCGTGTCTCTTGACATCTACTAACAACACCAGTGTCCCGATTGTGACGATTCCGAGCTTGTCCAATGCCAAATACCTGTTCCACGACTACACCGACCCAACCTGGTCCACCGTCTCCAGCACCATTTGGTTCCAAGTCTCGCTGGGCCTCTCCGTCCTCACCGTATGCATCCCCAGCTTAAAGGGCGTCATCGACAGTCTCCTCGGATCTACCTCCGTGGCAGCCATCCAAGCCCCCTACGAGCTCAAAGACAGCGGCGGCCGAACCGGCCTCCAGCCCACCATGCTGGGCAACTCCAACAACTCAAAACCGGCCTCCCGCGACGTGAGCCGCCTGGGCATTCTCAGCACCAAGGGCAAGTCGGCCGAGTCGTCCGGGTGGTACCCGGAGCGCGACGTGCGGACCAAGCACAAGGGCGACGGGAGCCTCAGCGGGAGCGAGAGCGTGCGCAAACTGACCGAGGGGGTCATTGTGGTGCGCGACGAGTTTGAGATTTCCTACGACGACAGGAGGCCCTCGACTTCCCGGGCTGGTTCCCGCGAGTCTGCGGATGCCGGCTACCGGAGGGCAGAACACATCTAGATTAGCCTGTAATGAACCATACGAGCCATTTTGCCAAGTTTTTGCCTCGACATCCCACCTCGCCTGGTGGGTTTGATGCCCTTTTTCCCCTCTGTCGATCCGGGATGCTCCATGTTAGCTCGTCTGGCCAGCAAAACTTTCTTTTTCTCCTCCAGCGGATCCCAGGTTTCCCATCCTTCAATTTCAGGGCGGAAGAAGTGGGAGGGTCCCGAAAGAGGCAAATTCCGCGCGTC
Source organism: Thelonectria blattea (assembly GCA_024115155.1). NCBI lineage: Eukaryota > Fungi > Ascomycota > Sordariomycetes > Hypocreales > Nectriaceae > Thelonectria > Thelonectria blattea. The sequence continues at coordinate 39,064 of JAMQMW010002384.1, forward strand.
TTACGACCAGACGACGCGGCCGCGGAAGGCCAAGGCAAGTTCTTTCAAGTTGCCCCTCTGCAAAAAGAGTGCTAGTGGCGGAAGAAAAAGGTTCGATTCGCATAAAGAAATCTTGGCTCCATGCGCGAAACGGGCCGGACCTGGGCGTTATGGACGGATCGTCTTGAGACGGACTTGGCAGCTAAACCCGTGGGGGAAAAGCCTGCAGAGCCCGCAGCGTGTCCTGAGCTCTCTTACGGATATGCGGCGACACGACCCTCCCTTCAGAGTTTGGTTTGGGAAAGATGGCTTCGCGACTTTTGATTCCAGAGGGTGGGATAGAGGTGGGATATCAGGGGCGGGGGTTGAAAGGGGGAAACAAGACCATTCCCCATTCACAGCCACCATTTGTGACAAAGCCATTCTTCTCGCCTCGCATCCCAAGAGGGAACCGAGGAATGGTGTGGTCCCGATCGAGCTCTCTGGGCACACATGGAACTAAGACATACAAGGAAATACGTGTATGTCACAATGGCCGGTGTTTAGTCCCTCGCACCATCGCAGTCGCACCACCACTGGATCCAGAGAGTCACCCAGTACGATGCTGCGAGCTCCACTGATTTTCTCCCGAGGAGACAAGAGCTCTCAGGGTGTCGGTCGAGAGACTATTGACACAAGCTGGGGTTGATTCGCAACCATGTTTCGAAGTGGTTTTCCCGAAATGCTCCCGCTGTTGGTTCTTCTCGGCAGCCGGCCAAAAGACCCTGCGTGATCTCCCCTCGCCGGTCTCCAGTCGGCAGACGAACAGCTAAGACGTCTCGTTTCTTCTTCTGCCCCCCCTGCGACGCTCCTCACCACGACTGCCACACAATGGAGCCTCGCGAAGCTCTGTTTGGGGAGACGGAGCCTCTGCTCTCAGAGGTCGAGGCAGAGCATGATGGCTCCAAGACGACGACGACGACGACGGCCCAGAGCGTGCGGTCGGAGCTGCGGATCCTCGTCGAGTACTCTCTGCCTCTCATCGTGACATATCTGCTGCAATATTCCTTCAGCGTCATCACAACCTTTGTCGCCGGCCATCTCGGCGCCGAAGACCTGGCTGCTGCCAGCGTTGGCGTCACCACCATGAACATCATCGGCCTCGCCATCTTCGAGGGAATGGCCACTGCCCTCGACACCCTCTGCGCCCAGGCATACGGCGCCGGTCGCCTCACGGGAGTTGGGCTGCACGTCCAGCGGATGCTCCTGCTGATGGCTCTCGTGGCCGTTCCAGTCGGCACCTTTTGGGTCTTTTCGGCCCCCGTGCTCGCCGCCTTCATCCCCCAGAAGCACCTGGCCGTCAAGGCCGGTTCCTTCTTGAAGGTGAGCTTGATCGGTCTTCCGGGATATGCTGCTTTCGAGGCCGGCAAGCGGTTCTTGCAAGCCCAGGGAAATTTCAAGGCCGGCATGGCCGTGTTGGTTATCTGTGCGCCAGTCAACGCCTTCCTGAGTTGGCTCTTTGCCTTTCGCATGGGCATGGGACTTGATGGCGCCGCGTTGGGAGCCGCACTTGCCAACGACTTGCGCCCGATGCTCCTGATCATCTATATCGTCTTTCTCGACAAGAAATGCCACCAATGCTGGGCAGGGTTCTCTCGACGGGCGTTCAGAAACTGGGCCCCCATGGTCAGACTATCAACTGCAGGCTCAGCCGTCACTCTGGCCGAGTGGGCTGCATTTGAAATCCTCACCTTCAGTACGTCGTACGTCAGCACGATACATCTAGCTGCGCAGACCATCTTGACGACTACATCCGTGGTAATGTGGCATATCCCGTTCTCGGTGAGCGTTGCCGTCAGTACGCGCATCGGACATCTCATCGGCGCAGGTCTCGTCTCGTCGGCTCGACGCGTCACTCTGCTATACACCTTTTGCTTTACAATCATTGGCATCTGCGATGGACTCTTCCTATACGCCATGCGCGACCACATCAGTCTGTTCTTCTCCAGCGACCCTTCCATCCGAGAGCTGGCCAGAGATGCGATGCTCGCGGTAGGAGCCTTCCAGGTCGTCGATGCCATTCTCTGCGGGTGCAACGGAGTCTTACGCGGTCTCGGAAAGCAGTCAATCGCGGCGTGGGTCGTCTTCTTTGTCAACTACTTTGCGGCGATTCCCTTTGCCATCTGGCTGGAGCTGGGAACTCCTCGCATGGAGTTGAACGGCGTGTGGGTAGGCCTTGGATCCGGCATGGTGGTGATTGGTGTGATGGAGGGCATGTACTTGAAACTCCTCGACTGGCAAGATTGCGTGGACAGTTTGAAAGCAAACGCGTAACCGAAGTCCGGGGAGTCGGGTGCCCTGACTGTACCTAATAGCGATAATAACAGGCATGTAATCATTGACTAGCGACATCAATTGGCTTTTGACATCTCACATCCGCTGCAGCAAACGTTCGTCTCAACTCCGTTTGGCGAATGCAGGTCGCGAACCTTGTCCGTGTGAAGAATTGCTAGCATGGATGATGAGAGTCTTGAGAGAGAGCCATGAGGAATCGTACGACTCGACTTGGTGGTCCACATTGCCGCCATCTCATGCTAACTAATCCGGGGGCTGGCTTAACCGTTACCGTTGTGCTAAGCCTTTACTTTTTCCGCTATTTTTTTTTTTTTTTTT
>JAMQMW010002384.1:42122-105201 GCA_024115155.1 Thelonectria blattea
CCGAGCTCAACTCTCCAATGTCCCCTGCATTGGTTTGCCGAAAGATCCAGACTCCCGCAAGGATGCCTCCCGAAGCACCCTTGACTTCGGGACATCCTCTGACGACCGGAGGAAAACAAACAAATTCGTGCCGACGTGCCGCATGAAGATGCTCAGAATGGGTGGTCGGGATGAAACTTGGGAATGCGCCACCATTATGTGCATGTTCGGCCCGGCCTGATAAAGTGACAGTAGGTATCATGTGCGAATACGGCCGCGGTCCTCACGCGCATCGATCTGCCCTTTCAACCGTCACAAGTCGGAGAGGGCAGGGACAAGCTGGCGTGTAGCCGGAAAACTATTCAAGTGAATGACTTCCCGAAACTGTGTAACATGCTATCAGTTCACCCTTGCAACTTTCAAGACTTATTCTTCTTCTCTATGGCAATAACACTAAGTGTATGGGTGAAAGATTTATCCAAGAGGCAACGACTGTAATAATGTTGTTGCGCTCTAGGTTAGGCTCCGACCAAGTCCGCAATCAGTCATGCTTGCAATGATCACATGTAGGAATACACTAACCTTATTCCCTTACTGATAATTTGAGAGTTGTGTATATTATCTGGTTACCCTAAGAGTATGTCTTAACTTAATTGACCCTGAATGCGTGGTTATCCTGCGTGTGCTGCTTAAGTATAAATCCCTTCTCAGGGCGTTTCCCCGTTTCTCTCAGTCCATCTCGATACTCTCACGCTAACAGTCAACTTATCGATGTGCTTACGTAATATTGAAGGTTGAAAAATATGGTGCAACTCAATAATCACCATGTCAAGCCCCGAATCTCAATGTCTCCCATCCAGTTTTCAGCCCATTTGGACTATAATCAAGCAAGGACCAATTTTACCCCGAACGATCCTCGCCGTGAAGATGGCTGAGCGTGGTGACATAAAGACCACGCCGCTAAAGCGGCCGGAGACGGAGGTGGAATCCGTGGGGGCGGGGGATAAGGTGGGAGGACAGCGGAACAGGGATCTGTTGATTTTGACAAGATGTGGCTGAACTTAAGTTTCCGAGATTTTGCGGTTTAATCATGATGGATAAATTTAATGTAGTCCTATTCCTTATAAAATGAGAGAAGGCATGGATATGCGGGGTGAAGTAATGTCGAAAGAATAGGTAGGTATCTATTGAATAACCCACGATACCTCAATCGTTGACCCTCGCCCACCTACTCTATGCCAGAAGCGAAACTCCCACGAATCCTTCTGTTGCCCTCGCTTGCGAGCGCAATTTCTTCTGATCTTGGTGTCATGTTTTTACTCTGCTACTATTTTTATCCCGCCCACCTTATTCTGACCAACATCCGTTGACGTGACGAGAGGGTCACCGGTCTCGATCACTTGGTTGGAACCTCGGAGACATCTTCTTTGGTATTTGGGGGCTGTCTGGAACGAACCCCGGTATGGCGTGTGTCCCATATGAAGTCGGGACACGAATCGAGGAAGAAAACACCAGTCTGTTGGCACTGGAGTCTGGAGATGACGACTCAAGCAACCCAGTTGGAACAACGCAGAAGCGTGAAACGTATAATTAGCGCTGCAAGCCTAAAAACTCATCACGATCGATATGATCCGCGGATTTCAAGGACCGATGCCCCGCGTCCCAGAAACGGCTGCAAGCGCGTAACCCCTCCAGGGCGGCGACGCTTGATCTTCTCTTTCCTCGTCAGCCTATGACCACAAGGCAGCCCTGGACCATGTCAGACGCAGGATCTGGGCTTGCATTTGCTAGGTGCATTCGCGGCCCGTTGACCGTTGTATCGACCAATCTGTAAACTCGCCTAGGGCCCAGCACGCAAGGGTGAATATTGAACACCAACCAACACACCAATCAGCAACGTCGAGAAGCGCTGGCTCACCATGTCGACTCCTCAGATTGAAATAGACGAGGTACATGGCATGATTAAACTGTATGTTTAATTACTACGGACTACTTTCCCTTGCGATGTCTCATCAGTGCTTCTCAACCATTTCTACAACTCTCAACAAGTTCAACATCTCGTTATGCATCCATAATGCGATCTCAAACGCCCGAGAAGTTTAGCACTCTGGAAGTCCCCTACGCCGAGGCCCAAGGTCAACCGCTTCCAGAAGTCAACCGCAGTGCAACGGCCGCCTATGATTACCCAGAGGCAGTCAAGCAGGAACCAGTCCTCACGTACTACGGATATGAACACTCGAATGGCCTTCAAGTCGATGCTCCCGCCGCCACTGCCGCCGCCAAATCAGGAAGGATATGCGGACTGCGCCGGAGTCTCTTCATCGCCCTAATTGTCGCCACGGTCCTCATTGCGATTGGCGCCGGCGTGGGAATCGCAGTGGGAATCACGCGGAATGCGACGGACAATGCATCAACTGAGATGCAAACCAATGGTTCGGCTTCTTCGACAACCTCGAAATCCTCTGGTTCCCCTGGTTCCCCGACTTCCTCGGCTTCCTCGGCTTCAGCGACCTCGTCGATTTCAGACGTCAAGACCAGCACCGCACTCCTCGAGACGACAAAACTGGCGGCCGCCAACTTTACCGACGAGTTTGGAAACGACAACTACCTGATCATCTACCAAAGACATGACCGCTCGATCTACATGTCTGCTTTCAACTCGTCGGAAGATAAGTGGCTTGTTTCTCCGGTTGTAGACGGAACAAATGGCATCAGCCTGGATCTCGTTCGCAACGGCACTGGCCTCGGTCTTGATGTTTACTACCAAAACGAGACGGTAAGTTCACGCATCGATCACCCGTGGGCATTAAACTCACGCACATCACAGGATCGAAATCTCCATCTATACTTCCAATCTCCGACCGGAGTCCTCAAGAACCTGTTCCGATCATCGATATCAACAAGCACCATCTCTAGTCCAAAGGACTGGGAATCCCCCTTCGACTACGACATTTTCACCGCCATGAACGGTTCGTCGATCCGCCCATACGCACGGCAATGCTACCAATGCATGAAGTCGGCATATGTCTTCTTCCAATCAGAATCCGGCGGCATTAACGCGGGAGCCCTGCCCGGAAAGAACTCGGACGGATGGGAGGGCCGGTACTTTGAGGGCAGCCCAAAGGCTTCGAACAACACGAGTATTGGACTGGCCAGCGTTGCTGCGGTTAACGGAACGCGCGCGATTGCGACCTACTACCGAAGCGAAGAGGGTGTCTTGACGCAGCTTACCTACAAGGTCGACAAAGTATACGACTTTACCATTCTACCCCGGACCATCGGAGAAAACACCGCGATTACGGCCTTCGCGGCAGGTTTCAATGAGAGCGACTCGTCGGACAACCCAAACCCACTAAATATTCAGGTGTTGACGGCGGATCCGGACTCGACAGACGGCGTGCTCTTGACGTACTTGCGCGGCGAAGACTGGAAGACCCAAGGTGAAGTGAAGGACCTCTCCGATTGCACCTCTCGAGCTTCCATGGCGTCGACACATGACCACAGGATATTCTGCGTCGTGGATGGTGAGGGAGGCGTCGAGATCAAACAATGGGCTTGGCGCGGCAACCCGGCGGGCTCGTCGAGTACTTTTACGAGTTATGAAAGCGTGGGGAGCGTCAACACGACAGTCGCAGACTGAGTCGTGGACTGAGTCTGGAGTTTTATGAGATAATGGTTATGATTTCTTTCATTTCTTTCAATGCACTATAGAGTAGGCATATTCATTTATCCAAGCTGTACAAATGCCAAGTCCCTTTTTTCTTTTGCCCAGGATGCATCGCATGTTTCGTGTGCCGTGTGCCGTATGCCGTATTACGAGATGCCGGAGAGGGTGATAGTTGGGTCCATATCACCAGGATTGATCATATTGACGGAAGCAATTGCCATTTACGTCGAACATCAATGTGATAGTGATGAGCACGTACCTCAAGGCCTCTAAGACTAAACTGATACACGTGGGAAATATTTCTTGAAGTGAGCCGACTAGTGACTGCGGGAGCGGTCTATAAATCGGATAGACACTAGGTAATCCACGTGTCACCAGGCAGAAGAGTTAAGTGGTGAGGAAGAGGTGGATATTGGGCTGACTATTTCCCAGGACTAGTACTCCTGCTTAAGCTTCCAATTGCTTATCTAGTTCATTCCCTCAGGATCTTGGAAAGCCCGACCTGGGCGATGAGCTCTTCCTATATACTTGCCTTAGAGACACAGCTTCACTTGACCGGAATGTTCGGAGATCAAGAGAGGCACAGCGTGTCAGATGAAATCCTCCCGCGATATCTTCGTATTTATACTTTAAAGCTGTTTTATGTCTGCACTTACAATCGGATGACAGGAGCTGGTAGTAGCACCACCAGAGCGCAGCTTGAATCTCCACCAATCAGCGACGAGATATGGAAAGCTTCCTGATGAGAAAAGAACGATGCCAAGGGTGCTATGAACTATGCTTGATCTGAACACCACTGCCGACGATGGCATATACACGATAAGAGTCTCGTATCTCGCCGATAGTATTCTATCTCCCACGTGTATTGTTTCTGGCTTCTGATGAAAAGGCTCTCATCAACTGATGCAATTTCGGTAAGTCAAACAAGTAACGCGCCTGACCTAGGCAGATCGGGCCGTCACATCGTCATAGGAATACCCAGCTATATGTCGGAGATGGGCTCCCCAACGGGAAACGATCCCCACTACGATTCGTGCATTGTTTAAATGCCGAGGTGGCTCGAGAGAAGCCGTCACGAGCTTTCAATCATAATGGTATTTAAGACCCCAGGGATCTCCTTGCTTTCTTCTGAGAAGAGGAAATACCCAGACCTCACTCGACAATTGCACAAGCCGCCACGATGAGATCCAGTTCAATTTATTCGTCCCTGCTGCTTGCTGGCCTGACGGCCGCAGCGGACTCGGGCGACATCACCATTCTCACCATGAACGTCGCTGGCCTCCCATCCATCTTGCAGTCCAATGATGTGCCCGGAGACAAGACGACCAACGCGCGAACCATCGGCACCTACTTTGCAAAGTACGGATACGACGTGATTCACGTCCAAGAGGTGAGTGTACTGTAATGGGCCCTGGGGGTTATGCGTGATGATCCTTGCTTGATTGCGCGGCTTGACCACAGCAATTCCCACCTTGGGCTCCCAATTTTTCCTTACTCTTTTGCAATTACTGACTGTCTTGTAGGACTTCAACTACCACGCTTACATCTATGAGACGGACACACACACATATCGCACCGCTACCTCCGGCGGCGCCGCTATTGGATCGGGCCTCAACACGCTCGCCAATTTCGACTGGGTCGACTTTACTCGTGTTGGCTGGGACGACTGCTCCAATGCTTCGGGGTCGGACTGCTTGACCCCCAAGGGATTCACCTTTATGCGTCTGCAGGTCGCCGACGGCGTCTTCATCGACACGTACAACCTGCACACCGATGCCGGAACCGAGGATGGCGACGAGACGGCCAGGAACAGCAATCTCAAGCAGGTCTCGGATTACATTGATACGTGGAGCGTGGGAAATGCCGTCATGGTGTTTGGCGATACCAACAGCCGCTACACGCGCACTGCCGATAACATCACCATTTTCGACAAGCAAAACGGCATGACCGATGCGTGGGTCGAGCTCATCCGTGGAGGAGTCAACCCTACCGTGGAATCTCTCTGCGACAACCCCAGCACGACGAACGACTGCGAGACGGTTGACAAGGTCTTCTACAGAGGCAGCTCCCTCCTTGCCCTGTCTGCTACGTCCTTCAACTACGAGAGCGAGAAGTTCTTGCAGAGCGACGGCAACGTTCTTTCCGACCACAACCCCATCGGCGTCAACCTCACCTGGAGTCTGTCGTCGACCTTGCGCCAGTCCAACTACTTTGGCGGACCTCACGGCACGTGGTTCAGCGATGTCCCCTCGCTGGCCAAGCTCCTCGCGTCCTCGTCCCCAGTGTCCAAGCCCACAAAGTTGACCTTTAGCGGTGCGTCTCGCCTCGACTCCGTGAGCGTCACTCTCAAGGATGGCACCGTCTTCTCCCACGGCGGCACCGGCGGCACTGCCTCCAGTCTCACCCTGGGCACCAGCGAGTACTGGACCGGCGCCACCGTTTGCTGGGGCCAGAAGAGCGGCCAGACACGCATTTTCTACATCAAGGCCACGACCAGCAAGGGAAACACGGTCGCCGCAGGAACTACGACGAGCGACTGCACCACGGTTTCGGCCCCGACCAGCTGGCAGATTGTGGGCTTCTTGGGCCAAGACGGCGATGAGATTGACCAGATCAGCTTTGTTTATTCGCCTCAGTGAGAAAAGGAGGCGTGGATGATGGGTTTTCGATGTTAGGGCAGAGATTTGCGAGTATTGAGCGATTATTAGTGTATATAGCTGGAGGTCCTATGACGTACATGTAGCGTGAACATTTAGGATACCCTTTTTTTCTACCAATCTTGCTTTGGATGCTTCTGTTCGTATTCGTTTATTATCTCGCAATGTCGAAGTGTTTCGATCTATTTTGGTCGCCTAAACAATGCACCGGCCAGGGCTCGCTATCGGACTATGTAGAGGTAATTTGCCTCACCTAAGGGCAGATAGGTAGTTTGTAATGCGTACGTAAGGCACGTAGCGTGAAGCTAGATATCTCCCGAGCTCACTGCCTCCCCTGCCTTGACCTAAGCTTTATTATTTCACCCTTCTTTTGAAGCCGATCCACTTCAATTCTTAATGTTTCTTTCGTACCGTAAGTTTCGTTGTATATGCCTCTGGTCATTATACTTCGCCTGGAGTGAGATCGAATTGTAGCTTTAGGGTGGCTGAGCTTGGTACATCAACGCGTTCCTGTTTTGTCATCGATGGATCAAATGCTTTCTGTCTAGATCTCTCTGAAAGAATAGCGGGTAAATAAAAGCGTCCAGTTAAAAAGCCGGTATATGGTGCTACATTCCAAGTGACCATTGTCATAATGCTATTAATAATCTCCTATTGCTCAACTCCTTGAATAAGATACTTTGTCATTTATTGCTTGAGCATCCCTCTTTGACTCGAATGATTGGAAGCGTTCTCTTCGTCTTCGGGGAGGTTCGACCATCCTCTTCCTCTTCTGTCATTTTCTCTGAGCTCAGATACGATGACTTCCTTGGTCTGGAGAATCCCATCCATGGCGCTCTTGCGTCTGGACTTCATCATGTATGCATTATCCTCCGTGTCGACCTGTGATCTGTGACCAGCCGAGACGTGGGTCCCTTGGCCGTAATAGCGGTGCGAGAGCCCTCCAGTTCCTTGCGATCGCGATTCAGATTTCGCTTGTCGTCGCTTATTCCATAGTCCGTAGATGGTTGGCGCGTTGACTACGAGCGCGGCCGTCAGCAGCTCGGTGCTCGCCCAGGTAGTTCGGTTGATCTGGCTGTCCTTGTTGGAGGCGTTGATGGGAAGTCGAATGACGGTGATGGCGATGATGAAGATGCCGAGGGTGAAGAGGGCGACCAATTGTGCCTTGCGCTGCCAGACAGTCTTGAGAGAAACGACCAGAGGGATCGGGAGAACGAGGAGCATAAAGTCGGTTACGATGTTGAGGACTCCGACGACGATGAGTTGCAACTGAGCTTTGGCACAACTCCCTATGGCAAGATACGTTAGACTATGATGGGCTGTAGAATGGAAAGTTATTACGCACCTGGATCCGGAACCACCTGCCAGTACAGGTGGAAGGGATTGCATTCACTGAATGTGGTGACCTGAGTCGCAATGTAGGTGCCGGCAAAGACGACGAGATAGGATCGGATGATGATGTGTTCGTATTGCAGATTGAGGAGAAGTCGGCGATAAACATCCATGAGCACGAGCTTCTGGAGCCATAGGCTATCGAGATGTTTGTTAGCTGGGGGCCCTGGGGGTCACGATGGAAACATGCCATGACTGACTAGGAGTTGTAAAAGACCCGGTTGGTAATGGAGAGCTTGCTCCCAATCTCGCGTTGGTAGATCTCGGTGGAGGTAAAGGTATGCGTCTTGCGGATGGCAGCCGACACGTTGTTGGTGCCCCAAACCAAGACTACGTGAATCAAGCCGAGCCTCGTCAGGGCACAGAGGCAGGCCGCCATGGTCAGGTAGTCTCCGAGATTGAAGGGCTGCTTGGCTACCTTTCTCCAGATCAGCCTGACGGCCATGACGAGGAGGGCCAGGCAGCTGAAGAGCCAGTGGATCAGCAACGTAGGGTCATCCATGGCCGTGATGCTCGGATCTGGGACGATCAGACATTAACGAGAAAAGCCAAAAGTAGAGTGCCAACATGAAAGGATTTGATGCGGCACCCAGAGGGGTTTTTGGGGGGTGCCGTGCTGATCACCTCCTGATATTTAACAAGCTCCCGTGGTTCTGCCCTCACTTGGGCTAACCCAATCATGGAGTTTTCTTTACGCGAGGTGCAGAGGAGCCCAGCAAGGCCCCGGGTGGCATCGTGGGACATTGATGCATGACTGGGCTAAACGCGTACCGATAGTTGTCTTGCCGTGGACACGCGATACTCGAAGAGTCTACGTCGGTTTGGGCAGGGAAAGCCGGTGGCTATAATCGTCGACAGTTCGCCGACGATCCCATCCCGGATAGGATAGTTGCTCTTTTGAGCGATATAACCAGGGTTGACACGATGGATCCAGGGGTCGGCGTCGAAGCGAGGCCGGAAGAAGCTGCTGCATGGGCCAGCTCCGACATGACGGTTTGCCCCTGGCTGACGCAACCCTGTGGAGAGGCTGGTTACATAGTGGTGGTGAAAGAACGAACTGGTGGTGTTCGTTGCGAGACCCTAGCGGCCGTTGCAGCCGACGTTGATCCGCAAGAACGCAACCATGAGTCGGGACGAAATTTTCATGGGCTGACTTGTGCGAGCATCGTGGAGTATAAGTGCTGGAGGAGACTGGGCAACGGGCCGTTCGGGTGACCTTTGCTAGTGAAGAGAGGGAATAGTCATGCCGAAGTGGTCCGTCGGGGAACTAGAAACCTCACCCGACTAGCCCAGTGACTAATGAAAATGGAGAACATGTTCGAGTGAAGGATGAGGATTTGGAACATTTCCATGCTGGTTTGGTCCACCAGTTGCATGGTGATTTGGTCCATGTCCACCAGTTCCAAGGCGGTTTGGTCCACCAAAGGAGCTGGGAAATTGGACATCGCGAGGACGCACTCGCCAAGACCACATTTCGTCAGCAATGCTCGACTCGTGTAGGCCTCTCGGTGGAGTATTCTACCGATGGACCCGGAGATTTGAATATGCAGTCGCGAGACAGGGTGCAACGGCGGGCAGAAAAACCGCCGATGCGACCCAGACTCCCGCCTTCATAAGTTCTGGAACATCCGCTGTCACGCTTGTGTAGCACTGATCTGGGCTGATCTTCCAAGTCGTCACTCGTTCCCGTACCGAAAATCTAGACCTCCATCGCCGCCTTCGCCATGCACTTCTTTAGCCTCTCTCTTGCTGCCGCCACGCTGCTGGGTTGCTCGTCGGCCGCACCCGGAGGTCCCAGCAGACATCATGGATCTCACGGCTCGGGCTCTCACAACTCGCACGAGTCGGAGCAGCGCGATGTCAATACCGAGGTTCCCTACGTTCGCTCCTACTTCTACGCTGGTGGAGGCTACGTCGATGATGGTTCGGGAGGCCACATCTTCAGGGACCAGATGTACGTTGAGAAGCTGGTCCCCGTGGATGGTGCTACCCAGAGTGTGCCAATCGTCCTGATTCACGGCCAAGCGCAGACAGGCACAGTAAGACTTACTTTCTCTTTCACACATTGCACATATCGCTCACACATAGCAGAACTTCCTCAACAAGCCTGATGGCGGTCGGGGCTGGGCATCCCACTTCATCGACCAGGGCTACGAGCTGTACATCGTGGACCAGACCTTCCGTGGTCGCTCCGCCTGGCAGCCGGCCTACGGTGCTACCAAGCCCTCGACCTACTCTGCCGAGATCATCCAGCAGCGCTTCACTGCTGGTGAAGACTACATGCTGTGGCCCCAGGCAGTCAACCACACCCAGTGGCCCGGCACCGGCAAGATGGGCGACTCCGTCTTTGACGCCTTCTACAGCTCCAACGTCCAGTTCGTCAACAACGCCACCTACCAGCAAACCACGGTTCAGAACGCCGGCGCTGCCCTTCTGGACAAGATCGGCAAGCCCGTTGTGCTGGTCGGTCACAGCCAGGGTGGTCTCATGCCCATCCTCATTGCCGATGCTCGCCCCAAGCTCACCAAGGCTCTCGTCCTCCTCGAGCCCACCGGACCCCCCTTCCAGGAGGCCGTCTTCAGCACCAGCTCTTCTCGCAAATGGGGCTTGACCGACATCCCCATCACCTACTCTCCTGCCGTGACCGACCCCACCACGGAGCTGGTCAAGCAGACCTACGACGCTCGCGGTGACAACTATGTCAGCTGCGTGCTTCAAGCCGAGGACCCTGCCCCTCGCAAGCTCGCCAACCTCGCCAGCAAGCCCATCCTGCTTGTGACGTCCGAGTCGTCGTACCACGCGCCCTACGACTACTGCACCGTGAAGTTCTTGAAGCAGGCGGGCTGCTCCAAGGCTCAGCACCTCGAGCTCGGCGAGATTGGCATCCACGGAAACGGCCACATGTTCTTCATGGAGAAGAACAGCGCCGACATCCAGAAGGTGCTCAAGCGCTGGATCCAGTCTCTTTAGAGCCGTGGCGTTCGGGCAAGTTCACGGATTCCCTCCTTCACTTCTCATGATAAAAGAAATTCGCTTCGCATATAAACCTTTATAGACGCATCACCGATGCCTTGATAGATTACGACGGCTACTCAACGAAAGCATTAGCATGACTACTTGTACACGATAGTAATAATATTTAATGTCTCATGCGCATATTAATGGGAACAAGCGCGTTCCACATCAAGTGTTTTGCAGATCCTACTACCTAACTTACTACGGCTATACGTAACTTAATTACCCCTTTTCCAGTGCCACCCATGAAGCACACTACCGAGTGGTGGGAGAACCCTTACCCGGATTGCCGTCCGGACCACCCCGCAAGGATGCTTAAACATGATAAGCATCTCTGGAATTGGTTAAGCTCTACGGATAGGCTTATAATCGATAACTCCAGACTTACTCATGGACAAAATCGTTGACATAATAAGGGATGCATAGTCGATGCTGCCACACTCGAGTAGCTGGTTGAAGATGGAGGTGGTCTTACTGTTGGGATGGTGGGAATGAAGCATACATGTACCGCGGATGAAGAGAGGGAAACAAGAGGTACCTGCCGAACCTATATGAGTGGCATAGGAAGGATCATCATCGCTCGTAAGTGATCCTCCAGAAGAGCGATCAGATCAGGTTATTTTAGTCTTCTCTTCCATCGTCCCACTGTAGCAGACAACGGCAATAAGAGGTGTTGATTCCTTGTGAGACAAGTCTTCTGAGTCTGGACAAATGCTTCTTTTGGCTCGGTTGTTAATGTATTGGACTGTCATGGTTCTGGTGGTACTGGATCTTCCAAGTTTGCCTTCATTTGCCCGTTTGTTTGGGTCTCATTTTTAGGAGCGTGATGGTCGAGGTGACGCCAAGATACGTTTTCGAGTCGTGCAGTCTGCCTAGGTCCGCATCGGTGGGATCTCAAGTTGGGTGTGAATCGGATCATGAGTAGAATACTGGGTAGGATGCCCGCCGTAAAGGTCCAACCAACATGTCTCTGTTTGCTCGTAGTTGTGAAGACAGAGCAACCTGTCTGTCGATCCTCCGTCGTATTCATTTACAGAATCACTACAAGTACAATATAAAATCATGAGACGTCGCAGTCAACCCAACGTTACGTTGTATGCCTTCTCCAGAAGCCTCACGTGTCATGCAGTCAGCTTTCGCCCCTCGGGCCACCCCGTAACAACGAGTTGCGGCCCAGACCGACCCTGATCTGCATTCCCGCCTCCACAATTCCTCGTTTCCTCCGCCTGAGCTTTTGCACCACAGCCCCCCATTGCATCGTAAACCGCAGCAGGATGGACGCAAGTGCTGACATCTTCATGCACAGTGCATCGTGCGTCTAATGCTCGTTGGTCGAAGGCGATATTCCTAAAATTAGCTGACGTTTCTACGATGAGTCTAGTCTACATCATCACAACAAATCAACAACACTCCTGTCGAGATATATAAGACCAGTCTGGACTGCTCTAACATCAATCTTCATTCCAACCAACCTCATCGCATTCTCCACTGCCTACCGCACACAGGAACAATAACTACCTATTTAAACCTCCTCACCAATCTCTTCACTTACCACCTACCCCACCACCAACTCAATCATCATGCACTTCACTGCCATCGTCGCCGGCGCTGCCGCTCTCTTCGCGTCGGCTGCCTCTGCCCAGCCAACCGCTCGCCAGGCTCCCGTTGCCTACGCAAACATCATGGTCTACAACTCGGCCGACCACAGCCAGCAGCCCATCCGAGTTCCCCTTGGTCAGCTGACCAACGCAAACTACCACATCACCAAGCTCTCGCTCATCGGCCTCAGCGTCCACATCCCCGACATCCCCTCGCCCGATGTCAAGGACGTCGTTTGCCAGAGGTACAAGGACCAGTACGGAGTCCAGCCCGGCAGCACCCAATTCTCCTACGACAACCCTGCTCTCATCGCCACCAACCCCGTCGACTTTGGCTACGTCTTGTGCTACGTCAAGCCCACTTCTGCCTAATTGAGTTGGGGAGGAATAGGCATCAGATGGAGGATTAATGGAGACTACGCGAACACGACACTGGAGGGAGATGAGACAACATGTGCCATGCCGGGACTCGATGATTGTGCTTAATGTATACATTCATTTCATGCTTGGAGGATTGTTTATAGACTTTTTATAGAATTGTACATACATGCTCTACAATACATACCTATCATATAGCAACACTTACACTTGCACCACCCAATCTCGCAGCATCGTAAAACCCCTTGGTCACCCTTTCATGCTCTTGTGGTGAAAAATCAGGCTTCATCGAGGCTGTCTTGGGTTATTCCCATCTGCAAGTTTTCCTCGCCATGTTTCATTGCGAATACCACAGGATCTGTTGGGTGACCGCACAGGTTGGCTTGGGAAGATGGCCTGGATACGTTGACATGAAGGCGATATAGCACGCCTGGAAACTGACCACTTCACGTGCGGACAACACGACATGGTCACGGCCCGAATCGGACCATTTGAACCTCGCACCTTCATCCTACAGATGATCTTCTTAGAGCGCTGAGGAAGACTTGATTGCAGCTGCATCTGGTACAGTTTTGACCGACCGGAATCGAGCATCTCGTCTTCCAAGTTCCACGTGAGAAAAGCATCGAGGACGGTTCACTTTAGGGTCATTCTCACAAGGAATCCATTTCTCATTCTTCACTTGAATCCCGAATAAACAAGCAGTGAGCAGACAAGCATCGTTCAATCTAACTACACATCCAATCTTCGATCCGCAACAACATGTATGAAAAAAGCAGAGACATGCAGGCAATTCTTAAGCCTCGTTTCCATCAAGACACTTCAGAGCCTGCACTCGCTTATCAGCAAGCAGGCAAAGGCGCTCCATGGGAACCTTTTCACCGCTCTTCAACGAAAGCAGCTGCGCAGACTTGATGAGATTCTTGATCTCGCGTCCATTCAGGTTCAGCTCCGACAGCTTGTCCAGCGACTCGGCCGTGATCTCAAACTTGTCGCGGCCGGCGCGCTCGATAAAGTTCTCCCAGACTTGTCGGCGAGCTTGGCTGGTGAGATCGTGATACGGGAGGAAGAGGTCGACACGCGACTGGAAGGCGTGGTCGATGCTTGAGATGCGGTTCGTGGTGAGAAACAAGATGCCTTGGTAGTATTCCAGCTTGGTCAAGAAAATGGATACCAACTCGTTTCGTGCCAGCGACTCGCTGGTTCGCTCGCCGAGGAAGACGTCGGCCTCGTCCAGCAGAAGCATGGCGTTCCACATGCGACAGAGCTCGAGAGCGCGCTCAAGAGCCTTTTCGACCTCGGACGGCTGAATGCCCAAGTCTCCCGCACTCATCGAGTACAGTGGAACTCTCGATCGATCAGCGACGGCCTCGGCCGTGAACGTCTTGCCGACACCAGGAGGTCCGAACATGAGAATGATCAAGCCGCGGCCCTTGTCGGGAATGAAGTCATCAAAGTCCGACGTGGACATGCTCTTGTTCTCGACAAACGCCCAGGCAAGCTCCTTCTCTCCGCTGGGAAGAACGAGCTTCTCGAAGGCCTCGTCGTTCCACGTCATGTCCTTCAACTCGAGAATGTTGAGCTCGCAGAACTCCTTGGACTTGAGGTCGAATCCCTTCATCCACGGAGTCGTCATGAGAAGCTCCGACTCGCTCAAGGGTGTCAGATCCTCGATTCGTTCAGCCGGGCCCTTGGCAGCGGTAGAGGCCTCGACTGGTGCGACGGTGAACCCTCCTTCGAATTCCGGCTCAGACATGCATGCGTCGACGTCTTCCTCATCCGGCTCGTCGGAATCGGTGTCGACGTGTCCGCTCAGTGGTCGCAGTTTGGGCTTCACCTGATTGCAGATTCTGTAAAACGCCTCGGCGTCAATGCAGACCTTCCCAGAGATAGGTCGCTGCTCTGGCTTTTCCGTCTCGAGCAGGATCTTGGTTCCATTGGCCACCATCAAATGGTACCCACGCATGGCCTCAAACTTCCTGCCCCTCTCAACCATGTCGGACTTGATCTTGTCAGGATCACTGGTGAA
Source organism: Thelonectria blattea (assembly GCA_024115155.1). Classification (NCBI taxonomy): domain Eukaryota; kingdom Fungi; phylum Ascomycota; class Sordariomycetes; order Hypocreales; family Nectriaceae; genus Thelonectria; species Thelonectria blattea. The sequence continues at coordinate 56,838 of JAMQMW010002384.1, forward strand.
TGAAAGAGGGTAGACGGGAAGACCGGTGACTCTCTTGAAGCCCTCAAATTCCCAGATGGTGATGGTGGTCGTAGTCCACCCGCACTTCTCACCATTCCAGTCAACGTACTCCATGTCGATAACCCAGCCTTCGGGGTTTCCGCAGCGGTCCTCAGGCCGCTTTCGGTACTTGACAACCCTGCAGATGGTGTCGACGCCGTAAAACTTGGTGATGACGACGGAGCTGGGAGGGAAGATCTGCCAAACATTCTCGAAGCTGACCTTGCCCGTTCTCTTGGTTTGAGCCAGCGATACAACCGAGGAAGCGAGGATTGGGGTAAGGAAAGCAAGGAGAACCGAGGACGCATTCTTGGCGGAGCCCGGTGTGGCCTTGGCATGATACTCCTTCAGAGTCTCCCAGCGGTGGACCAAGGGCATGAACGGTGGCTCAAAGGTCCAGTTCTGGAGTTCCAAATCTAGATCCTGGTACTTGGCAAGAACTACTCCGAGCACATCCCGCATGGCAGGGTCGTGGATCGTGATGGATTCGGTGATCCAGTGCTTGTTCACGTAGGAGTGACGGTGGACGATTGGGATGGAGGAGCAACGCTTCGTCAAGTCGGCCTTATCATCGTCGACATTGTCGAACTCGCTCCAACGGACTGGACAACACATGGATGCGCATTTATGCTCGTACCAGTTGCTGATGAGCTTGGATGACGAGTATCCCAACTGGGATGCCTCGCTGGCGCCGGTGCTGTTCATTGCCAGCGGCGTGATGTCATCGACACCTCGGAGAACTTCAGTAAGCTCCCGGGATGAGGTCTTCTTGAGAGGCTGGCTGTCCTCCGTGTCCGAGTCGGGTTCGACCTCGCTATGCTTTCGAGCCTTCATCCTCGCGGTGGCTAAGCTTCGGTCAGTATGCAAGCTCCCGGGGTCGAGTCTGGTTGGAACCTGGATACAGTGGGAGAGTCATGGATATACGAGGGAGAACGAACCTTTAGTCCTGGCCATGATGAGTGATGATTGAAGGAGAGAAGGGGAATGAAGGAAGTCGAAGCCGAAGTCGATATGATCGGGATGAGGAGATAATGCCAATGGGAGTGTTGCGAGATGAGTTGTCTACACTTCTATGATACCAGAAAGATATTAAAGAAGTATGAAAACGAGATGAGAAAGTCGACACTCGGTGTGGAAAGGGCTGGATACTTATACGTATGTGTGCTCCAAGGATCAGCTTCGAGGTGCGTTGAATGCCTCAGGATGACAACAGGCTCCCCCTGCCTTTGCCTGGATGTTGGCTCTATGATTGGTTGGTTTGTTGTCGTTGCTTACATACACACTCTGTAGCCTCCGTTCTGACGGGCCAACAGAGGTGCTAACTCGCTATGATTGATGAATGTGCACTGTCTGGAGGATTCACGTTCGGAGCTCCTGCTAGGCAGCCATCGCCCCGCAGTGCATTTCCCAACCAACAACCATATGATCGGCCTTTCACTCGTGAGAAAAGATTTTGCCTCGTTAACGTTGCCTTATGCTGCCTTGCGTTACTTCTTTGTTCGCTTCAGCTTGATGCAGTCGTCCGCAAAGGCATCTCAGGGGCCGTGCTTGGCTCCGCCTCAGTGAATATCCGAACTCTGTTACATCTCAAGTGATGGGTCCGACCTACACATGGTGAACAACATCATTATGACGACTGAGCCAGGCACAACTAGGAAAAGGGAGGAACCTACTCGTTTTCCCATTGGCTGGACAGATGTGCAGCAGCAGGCAGTCAGCGAGTCATATCAGGCAACTGTGACGAAGACGATAATTCCTCGTACCTTATTCACCCAAGAATGAGCGGTGAACTTGCTATTGATTCTCGAAGGAATCCAATTTAAATCTCGTATTCTACAGGACCTTATCTGAGCTAGACAATGTTCACAGGACTTTTTGAGTTGGTCCCGGTAGATGTAGTCATAGAACAGACAGCCCAACCTTTTCCCGACTTCTTGGTCTCGGCTGAATCCAAGGGAAGTTGGGCAGGATCGCAATGAGTATCACAGCGTCATATCTGAAAAGTGTAAGTACTACCCGTGAAGCATATAAAGGGAAATATGGTTCCAGATGTGGTTATCGATACAATACATCCTCGATCGGCTCGTGCCAATCCTCCTCAACAACCTGGTGTTGACGGAGGTTTCCAGCGGAGTGCAAGTACGGATTCCACAGATATCATATCCAAGCTAAAACATGAACAAACTCATTGACTGACCATCCCTAAAAAGCCCCCTCACATCAACCCTTCTACCCAATGACTGTTGCATCTTTATTGTCTTTGTCAAGAATTCCCTGGCCCGCTCAGCATGCTTCCCGAACTGCTTCAACCCCTCGAATCTGTCGAGTATCCACTCACGATGCAAGACATCATCCGTCTCTAAGGCCGCCGTGAATAATGGTCTGGCGATTCGTAACATGGCAACATCGCCGTCGTGTCGATATGCCTGCACGGCCAGTGCTATAATGGCACGCAGAGCTTGGCGTTGTTCCTCGTCCAAATCGAGACCGGCCTGCGTGCCCCGCGTGAGACGGAGAAACTCCAACACTACGGCATGGTAACCCGGAACAATCCATCGGATGTTGACGACCAGGCGGCGCGAGTTGTCCGTCTCGATCGACAGACTTGCGGCAACCTCCAGTAACTCGGCGAACCGCTGACCCGTCTTGTGAATTGCGGCTTGGGTGCTGGAAATGGGTTGCGCCGCCGCTGCGAGGTCGCCTGCCGAGAGCATCGTGGCGAGTTGTGAGTTCATGTATCGAAGCTGGCCGATTGCCCCTAGAAGGGTGAAGACGTTGCGATTCTCAATGTCGTCGACCATCTCAGTTTGTGGGTATTTATCCCCCCAGACTGTACGATACAGCGAATAGGCATATCGTTCTAAAACTTCGAACGTCTCCATAGGACTCGTTGTAGAGTTGCTATCGCTGTCGCCATCTTCGCTGATTGTCTTATATAGCATTCCAGTGATCTGCCCGCCCATGCCAAAAAATGCAGCTGAAGAATCCATCAAGCTGATGCGAGTCAGAAGTCGAGCCGAGTATTGTGACAATTGCTTCTTGTTCCCCAACCGGCATGGCCGCTGTCGAGGTGTGACTCTGGTTAACGGCGATGCTTGAAGGCTTTGGAGAAGCGGGCCGTAGTGGTGTTTCAAGATGAGGGAGGTGCCTGTTAGGTGGTTTATGAGGCCGTTGCATTGTGAATCGCCATGAATCTGCTCATACATGATCATGAGGACGAGAGCGCTTGTGATAGAGTCGAGGTCAATTTCCGTAGACTCATCTCCTTGTCCAACAACATCTGCCATCCTCCGGAGCGCAGCAGAATAATGGCGAAGGCCCAAGTTGCTGGTCTTTGGGGCAACATTTGTGTGTGTATTTCGGAAGCTGACACTCTCGATACGAGATCCGTTTTCTCTGAAGTCGATGTCTTGAAGGCTGATGGCTAGGACCATATGCATCACCAAAGCGTCATCCCGAGCAATGTTCAGGAGAATCGAAAAGACGGAGAATGCTGGGTTCTTGGTGTGGTAGAGCGGTGCAAACCAGTCTCGGAAGTATCGAATGGCCTCGTGTTCTTCATTCCCAATGCTCAAGCCACACAGTCCTGTCGATGTTGGTGAAGTCGGCGAGTAAAGATCCGTGGGTGCTGACTGGGAGGACATGGTCATGTGTCGCTCCAACCAGGAAGATGCGCTCCGATCCAGATCTTTGCTTCTATTGGAAGGAGAGTGTCGATTCCGCCTGGGACTTGTCGTCAAGGGTGTCCTCGAGTCGGCTAAACTGCCAGCCGAGGCAGACGATGTTGGCGATGATGCAGTCTGGCCGGCAAAGCGAGTTCGTGGCGCATAGTCACAGATCAGGCCAAGTCGAATGCATCGTCGGCAGGTGGGACGGACTTCGTCGCACTTGACCTTTTTCCCGCGGCACGTCCAACATCCTCGTCGAGATCTCGGGCCTGATCGTCCCAAAGGGAGGGGCGGGATGGGGTCAGCTGGTGAGCTCATGCTGCCAACATGAATGGACCACGTGGAGGAAGGGGATATCACAAGTTGACAATTCTGGTGAAAAAAAGACGATAGCCGACGGCCGATAGAGATTCCTAGGGCATGAAAGAGGAGAAGCCCATGTTTCATTCGAGGTGCTTGTCCCAGTTCTTTATGGGCGATGATCCCGTCGGCTAGAGATAAGAGGGGTGGAGAAGGTGAGGAGAAAAGGTCAGGTTGATGTTGGTCGGCTTCATCATTCGGTACAGGCTAGGGCAACCTAGATGCCGTGTTCCGTGTGAGACAATGCAGAATAACACGATGGAGGCGTGTGAAATATGGCATAGAATCGGACTGGTGATGTCACTTGGGAATGAGAACGTATAAATTGACTTGTAGTCTTGTCTTCGCTCAACAGAGATAGGATGCTCAATAGCCTCCAGTTCTTAGTCCCTTGATTCGTCTCGCAAGTGTCCAAAATGGCCATCATTACTTTGACAAAGCCGGCTCCTGCTGAGGCAACGACCACAATCGAAACTCCCACGCAACAATTCGACTTGGAAGCTTCCCGCGCCGTTGTCAATTCCACGCTCGACTCCCTCAACTCAACACTTCGGCAAGTCAACCACAGCTTGCATTCGCATCCCGAAACGGCCCACGAAGAGGTGTTTGCCCACAAAACTCTCACCGACTTCCTCGAGGCCCGAGGTTTCGCGGTCAAACGCCACACCTGGGACCTGAACACCTCTTTTGAAGCCACCATTGGCGATGGTGGTCGACAAATTGTCTTCTGTGCTGAATATGACGCTCTGCCAGACATTGGCCATGCATGCGGCCACAACCTCATTGCGACTTCATCGCTCGCCGCGTTCCTCGGCGCCGCGCAGGCCTTGACCGAGATGAAGATCCCGGGCCGGCTACGACTCTTGGGCACACCCGCTGAAGAGGGCGGCGGCGGAAAGGTGAAGCTCATCGATGCTGGAGCGTTCAATCCGCCTGAGGATGTCGCTGCCGCCATCATGGCTCATCCCACCGGCACCTTTCCTTCCAAGGATGGACAAGTCCGCGACGGATTAGGAGGTATGAAGTTGATCGCGAGTTACAAGTTGCGTGTAGAGTTCAAGGGTCGCACGTCGCATGCGGGCGCTGAGCCCTGGAACGGCATAAACGCCCTGGACGCAGCTGTAGGTGCTTATAACAATGTCTCGATGCTGCGTCAGCAGATTCGCCCCGATGAGCGAATCCATGGTGTGTTCGAGGTTGGAGGTACTGTGCCTAATGTCATTCCGGAATACTCTCGAATGAATTGGTACATTCGCAGCCCGACTATGGCCAGGCTCGATGTTCTTGTCAAGCGTGTGAAAGCATGCTTCGAAGCGGGTGCTGCGGCGGCAGGTTGCGAGGTCAGCTACGATGTGTAAGTCAACGAAAATCTCGTCAAAGTGGAACGCATTTACTAAGGCCATCTAGGGCACCAACTTATAAGGACCTTCGCATTAATTCTACCCTTTGCAAGGCATATGTTGAAGATATGGCGGTCCTAGGTCTCGACATTCAGCAAGAGGAGCACACTCCGACCGAGGCGTCAACTGACATGGGCAACGTCTCGCATCTCGTCCCAACTCTTCACGCCGGCTTTTGCATTCCAACTACTCCAGATGTTTCTGGTCACAACCCCAAGTTCGCGGCGTGCGCAGGCACCGATGAGGCTCACGAGTGCGCAATCAAGTGCGCCAAGGGCATGGCTATGTTGGCGATTCGCGTTTTGACGGATGATGCGATAGCAGATGGTGCGCGAAAGGATTTTGAGAAGACTGATTAGACCCAATCGTACAGAGAAATATGATGTGTTATACCTAGCCATTCCAGACATATCCAATGGACTGTTATAGCGAGTGGTCGTCCGCCCACGTTTTATCTACCCATTGAGCGAAGGCCGAGCTGTTCGTCAAGCTTTCTTCGCAGTGGTATTGGAACTCCACGTTGCTTGCGCGACCTCGAAAGTCAACAGTCCGCTTGTCATTCTTACTATCGTCACCACCTCCGCGAATGTCGTGTCCATGTTCGGAACATCGGCCTACGCTTACCATTTTAGAAAGAAGTTGAGCAAAGTTGAATGTCTTACTTCGTCTACCTGTTCCCCCAAATACCAACGAGTGTTGCGTGCGAAGTGGAATCCAACAAAAGTACCCATTCCCTGGTACGACCGACCAACACCAGACGATAAGTCTGCGTAGGGTTCGCCGACGGTTGCCCTGTTGCCCCCTCCATGTTCCCCAAGTTCCATCCTCTCATGGCTCCAAAGTTGGCGGGGCAATGTTCTTAGAACGCGGGCCTCGGCCTCGTTCTTCGACTTTAGCAACGGAAATACAAGGAGACGCGGCCGGCTCAATCGTCCCATCAGTTCAGTTCCTGTCGTCGGCTATCTCTCGAACACCGTCGGCTATCATGTCTCTTATCGAGTTAGCCGCAACAGCACCGCTCTGCTCGCCTGATCATGATGAACTGTGTCATTGCTATCGAGGTTAGTGGGCGAGGCTATCTTGATATCTTTGCGGGGAAGCCTAAAGTCATTTGACAATTGTCAATGGACATCCTATTGGTAACAGTCGGTTAATGTTATCATGATTCTTCAGACTTATCACTTGTATTTTGACCTGGAAGCAACTTGATATTTGCAGACGGTTGCACCGATACCCTGTATAAATGATACGGCCATCGCCGGTATGTCTTTGGGGTCAATCAACTCGACATTGCCAATAACTCACTTCTTTTAACCAAGGAGACTACTAATTTTGGCAACACTTAAAGTCAGGATGGCTCAGAACGACTCGAAACAAGAGATTGATAATCTCAAACTCGACCACGGTGATGACATCGCGAAGGAGCTCGAGTCTCTCGCCGAAGGTGTCGTCGCCGACCATGTCCTCTCCCCGGAGGAAGATCGCAAGATTCTCCGCAAGATTGACTTATGGTAATTCCGTCCTTCTATGAAACCAGTCCCAGATCCACGGGAGGTTGCATCACTAACAGGACTCAGTCTACTCCCCGTGATGGCTGTTGCCTACCTTTTCCAATTCCTCGACAAAACGTGTCTTAGTTATGCCTCCATCCTTGGCATTCGAGAAGAACTTTCTTTGACCGGAAGCGAATACTCCTGGGCAAGTTCTGTCTACTACTTTGGCTACTTGATCGCCTCCTATCCTGTGGCCGGCGTGATCCTTGTTCGCTTGCCCATCGCGAAGGTCATTTCTTGCAGCCTGTGAGGTTCAACTTTCTGATTACCCTCGTGTGACCTTGTTGCTGCTTATTTCTTCAACTCGTGTCATTCAATATTAATGCTAACTCATGCAGGGTTCTCTGGGGTGGTATTTTGATGCTTACGGCCGTCTGTTACAACGCAGGCGGTCTGCTCGCCGTGCGCTTCTTCCTTGGTATGGCGGAATCAGCCATCGCTCCAGGTCTTACCATGATCATCTCGATGTGGTATAAGCGGCCCGAACAGCCGTTGCGACAAGGCGCTTGGTTTCTTGGGAACACTTGTGCCGGCTTCTTTGGTGGACTCGTGGGATATGGTCTAGGACACGTGGATGGCATTGCTCCTTGGAAGGTTTGTACGATTGAACTATTGACATTTGGCATGTGGGCTGACATTGACTGTACAGGCCATCTTTTTGGTGTTTGGCGGTGCCACAGTTGCATTCGCCGCCGTGACCTTCATAATGCTTCCCGATACACCCCTTAATGCCCGGTTTTTAAATCGAGAGGAACGCGCGATGGCTGTTGTGCGAGTCGAGAAGAACATGACTGGTATTAAGAGCAACAACTGGAAGCGGTCTCAGGTCATCGAGGCCATCTGCGACATTAATGCTTGGCTTCTTGTGTTGATTCAACTATCGTCCAACATTCCCAATAATGGAATCATTACCGTACGTGCCTGGATTGATCTCGTCTTTTATTCTACAGCTAAGTTAATGTACATGCCAGTTTTCCGCCATCATTGTGAACGGATTCGGCTTCTCAACCCTTCGAACCCTTCTCCTTGGCATGATCAACTCGGCTTTCCAGCTGTTGTTCGTGGTCTTGTCAAGCGTTGGGAGCTCCTATCTTCCCAACTCGCGGACATACTTCATGGCGTTCAATCTACTTGTCAGCGTCGTCGGCTCCGCCATGGTTCGAGAGATTGATGCCGAACAGAAGTGGGCTCGCATGTTCGGAGTCGCCCTGACTATCTCGTACGCGGCCAACTTCCCCATGATTATGGCCATGACAACAAGTAATTTCGGCGGATTTACTAAGAAGACCACCGTGAGTGCTCTGGTAAGTGACGAATGACAGATCTATGAGTTGCAACCACCAATGAAAGTCCTTCAGACATTCATCGCCTACAATGTCGGAAATATTATTGGCCCAAACCTCTTTTTTGAGTCTGAGGCGCTTGGGTACGAATCTGGGTTTCTCGCAATCATGATTTGCTTCGCCCTCGGTGTTGTTTTCTGCATCGCGCTCCGAATTAGTCTCGCCTTGGAGAACAAGAGACGGGATAGAGCAGGGGAGGTTCTTAATGTTGCTGATGCTACTCTCAACTTGATGGACATGACTGATCGGGAGATCCCGCAACTTCGATACATGTACTAGACCTAAGAGCACACGCAGGGGGTGGGTGGTTCAGTCAATTGGCGCGGGACAGTACAGTTGTGATTTGCTTCTCTATTAGGTAGATACCTACCCAGTACGTACAACTCGATGCCTCCCTCTTAAACGTGGGGTTGTATCTCCAGTGTGTTAACAAGCCCCGAGCCTCTCAGCCAAACTTTCAGCACCTTCTTGGCATGACCCTGTCTCCATATCCTCAATCCATGCAAGAATAGCTAGGTAAGACCATCTATCATTACATTGTGAAACCGCGAGATCCAAGTCTCGACTGGACTGAAAGGGTCCTCTGTTGACGTTTTGGTGAATGTGATTGCCCCAGAAAAAGTCCATTGTGACGATTCGACCAACGTCGGGGACACCTCGCTCCGATGACTTTTGGGGATAAATATTGCCAATCCCCCGAAGTTGATTCCGAAACGACGCGACCGAGAGCTCCGCGAGCAGCCTGACCAATGCAGACTTGATCGTCATGGGGAGTTCTTGTAGGGAGTCGGCGAGGGGGGCTCCAGGGAGTTTCGTCATTAGCATCCATTCGAACCCAATAGGGTTCTCCCTGGAGGAGTTGAAGTCGATGATTCTCGGAATTGGAATGTTGGTGATTGAACGGATCCAGTCGATTGTAGCCACCTCGCTCGCTGATTTGAAGTATGGGTCGACTGGCAACGTAATGCGCAATATGAAAGACTCGTCGTTAAACCGAACATCGTAGAGTTTGTTGAAGGCGCCTTGGGTGAGGAAGGTAACCTAAACGGTTTTTGAGGGTTCCAGTTTTTGGAGAACGGTTTGAATGGCCGCGAGATCTGGTTCGATGGTCCACGTCGGATCAAGGTCGAAAACGCCCTCAGCCCATTCCAGGCCAGAGAAGTCGGGTGGGCTAGTCATGTCTCCAAGCCCGGCGGGTTGATTTCAGTCCCTGGAAGTACCTATTTTTAGCACAGGAAGGGAGATTCGGTAGGGCAGGTAGAGGAAAAACGAAAGAGAAAGGAATTTCTACCTTTGGAACATACCTGGATTAAACAAACACTCTCAACGTTTGGGAAAGAGAGAAGCTGCTTTCGAAGGCAGCGAATGTGGACTGGGTTGCTGGTCCTTGTGGTTGACACTACGTATTATTATTGCAGCCGCTGGAAGGGGTGATTGTTATCGGCATTAATTTCAACAAGTGGTGTTATTGCCGGCAGTTGCGCGCGGTTCCAGTCACGTGCCCTTATAGATCACGTGCTAACGGCGTTAATCTTGACCCTGTCAGTGGAGGGCACGGATTCGTTGCGGTTTGCCTCCAGCCAACGGACGCAAAAGGGATCTGTTGCACTATATAGGGAGGTCTTTCGCTTACTGCGAGGGACATGTGTCTTTTGCATCAGGATCCATTGAGACTGGAACCGACTACATCTTCGTTCCTCTCCATATGAATAAACCTCCAGTCTTCCCCTCTCCGGTGCACAGCCATAATAACTCTCTGGGTAACTTAATGCCCCTAGATCGAGTGTTATCTGACAAAAAGCTGCAAATCTCTAGAGTCCACCTATGCTTTTCACTCAGGTTTAGGTTCCCGACACTGGAGCCTGTGCGGTGTCGATTATGCCTCGGGTCGGTTCCGAAGCCAACAATATGGACTCGGGGTAAAAAGTGCATCATACTTATGAGATAATGTCATTAGAAATTTGGAATATTGGGAGGATGGCTAGCGTAGGCGCTGGATGGATGGTGATGTGCTTTTTTTGCAAACGTCACATAACTGCACTGAAGCCCACCCCCAAGCCATAACACATCATTCTACTCAGCTTCCAACCATGTGGCACAATATCCCCCGCGTGGGCTACACCTACTTGACCCATTCGCTATTTAATCTTTTGCGATGGTTCAGATCACGATTGTTGGGTCTGGGTAAGGTGTCCGGACTTCTTTTGGATTATCCACTTTCTCGGTTGGATTGGCGGCTAACCTAGAGGAACATCAGTAACATTGCACAATTGTCTCGAAGCCATGAAATCACTGTTGTTGCAAGTAACCTGCTCGGCGACGGCCGTCTATCGAAAGGGCAAGTCCATGGGCGGGTGAGATTTCGTCGCGGGCTATTGTTCATCTCCTTGTGACAGCAAGATGCAGCGCGACACCTTTGTTGAAATGGGCGTTGGCTATTCAAGTCCCAGAATCTAGCGTGAAAATGATCCCAATTGAAGAATTCTTCGACTACCTACGAAAGAACGGCTGACGACTATCGGTGGAAAGACTTTGTCCCAAACGTACCTACATGAATGCCCTTCGAGGGAACGGAGGCATACCGACTGGAGATATAGCTCCGTTTTCTCCCTCGAGAGCAGCTACCGAAGGGGGCAAAGGGCGGAATAACTTGTGGGTTTTCCTTTTGTATTGATAGTGAAAGATAGTGTGGCTGACAATATTAGAGGAAAAGATTATCCTCGGCACAACAATTTTCTTCCCTTGGATGAAACGCAATCTTGAGGTCTCGGCATTAAGTTCTGCCGCATGAGCCTCGACTGGCTGAGAGTCGCTGTCAGATGTTCACCATCTGGGACATGATGTTCTCGTTAACGCCACAGGCCCTGGGCCCAAGCACCTAACCAATGTCAAACATAAAGGTATAGAATTACACAAGGGACTGATTATGATGGTCGAGAGCAAATATACGAAGCGTTTGATAAGGGACGACGGCAAGACTTACACCTACATCATCCCCTGACTTGACAGAATGGTGATCCTTGGAGGCATCAGAGCCCCGAACATGCTGTATCTTGGCATTGAGATATTGTACAAGAGCCGACACTGACAGCCCACCATAGGAATATTGACGACCGTGGATGTGGATGTTAATAGAGATGTGAGCAGACTTAACTATTCCTCTTGGGGCTGGTTGTAACTCTTTTTAAAGATCGTGAGGAGAGTCAGTCGGAGTCTCCCCAAGCATTTCTCTTCTGATCTGTCGAATCACGACATCATTGGACACGACGTCGGTATACGACCTTACCGCTCCACGAGGATGCGCATCGAGAAGGAAGTCAAGAGCGGTTAAAACATCGTCCATGCCTATGCTAAGCTTCCTGGAGGGAGTGTATTGGTACTGCGACCCCATAAGTGACTGATGAAACACAGGTGTTACGGGGGATGGTTACAACTTTGGGTTTGGGGCAACTCGTGAGGTTGTTAAGTTGGTAGCCGAATCTCTGCTCCTTGAGGGCAAGGGACCGCCAGGCTTTACTCGAATCAATCCCTTGACTCTTTATATGTTATTCTACGTAAAATGACTGGCTGGGGAGACATATTGAGTCTTGTCGTCTTTAAGCATGTGTGTGGTTAATGACCACTTGTGGCGCAACCGTCCTCAGCGACAGCAAAAACCCTGAGAGAGGAGGTGGTTCAGGTTTAATATATAATCGAGTTACAAACTTTCATTGGACAATGATGGGGGGAGGGAGTAGTTAAGAGGTACCCTGTAATGCAATCTGTGAGGGCATCTACACCTGCTTCTCCTCGTCGTCTTCCTCATCCTCGTCATCCTTGTCGTCCTCCTCGATATCGACCTCGTGAGAATGCCACTCATGAGAATACCCATTGGCTCTGTCAAGTCTCTGAACATAAGGACATGTCTTCTCCAACGCCAGGCAACCTAGAGAGAGATTGTTCCTCTCAAAGGTGGGAGGGCAATTGGCCTGGCTCGGCTTCATCTTATACTCTGGGAGGGTCACCTTGCCGAAGGCATATTCCCAGTGGCCACTCCCATTCTTCTGTCTCTTGTACTCTCCCTTCTTGATACCGGCAGGGCGATACTGCATTTTCTCTGGAAGCCTTTTCAGCATTTTATACCGATATCCGACGGTGGGATGAACTTGTTCGTTGGTTTCGCCCGGCGTAGGGTATCTGTGGTCATCTTTGTAGTTGCCTGGTGTTCGAGGCTTCGAGCCATTCAGTCGTGACATGAGACCAAAGCTGTCGATGATGGTGCCGGTGCCCCAGCCAAAGTCGTGGCGACCAGTGTTGGGCTTGTTAGTCTTGATCAGAGGTTGCATCACTGTGCTAGCAGCGGTTCCCAAGACTCGGGTTGCCCATCTTCCCCAGCTTTTTGCAGCTTCTTCCGCGTCCTTATCCTCTTGTTCCTTGTACTTTCGCAATTGCTCATTCAACTCATCAATGTGATTCTGACGTGCGCGGGTCTCTTGCCAGACCGTGTTCTCGTTGATAGAGACGTAGGGGCTGATTTGGTCGAGCATCCAGGCGAACGTGATGTTGGCCATTTCTGTACGGGTCAGCGCGCTGCCTCGAGTGGCGAGAATCGTGAGCATACCTTCCAGGTCACCCTTGTTTTGCAACCAAGCACTTGAGCCCCCACCGATGTTGATATGCACGCCTGGAAACCAGACTTGGAGGAGCTCGGAGGGAAGCTTGCGCTGCTCTTCCATGCGGTACAATGCTCGACGGGCCTCATTGTAAGCCTTCTTGAGCTCTTGTCTCTCCTTGAGAGGAACCTTCTTATCATAAGCTTTCGGATACCAAGCTGCAAGCGCGTCATCAATTCGCTTCTGCTGCCCTTCCAACTGCTCGGTGGTTATCGATTTCTGCTCCGGTAGGTACCACAGCATAGGCGAGAAGTGTTCGCGATGTTCATCCAAGCCCAGAGCCTGGAATGCGCGTTTGATGTCTATGAGCATATTAGAGCCACTCCAAAGAGAGTCTATAATGCATGACCTACTCGGATTCAGTTTCACATTGTGAAATGCGTGCGTGTCAGGACTCCAGCCAAGTCGAACTCCCTGTATTTCGGGCAAACCCAAAGCTCCGACAGTGTCAAATACACCGACCAGTTCGATCTCTCTCGACTCAGCGGTCACGGCCCAGTCACCCTGGGGGCACTTCTTCCAAACAAACTTGCTGTTTCTGTACCCCAAGTCGTCGGGCTGGTCTTTGTCATCTGCTGGTATGCCGTCGAGGTAGTCGAACCACGCATCGCTGCCATGGAACCTCTCTCCCGTTTTGTTCTTCTTGTACAACTCCCAGACGTCATGAAACTCGTGGAGTTTGCGAGCCTCGCAGACGCCAATATCCGAGATGAGACCGGCGATGGCGCGGGCGGTGAAAGCACCGCGTGAGAAGCCGAAACAGAGGATCTGGTCGCCCGGATTGTAGTTGAGCACAACAAAGTTGTAGGCTTCGACAATGCTTCCCTCGAGTCCAGCGCCAACAGCTCCCTCCATCTTGTTCACGAGCCAGTTGGATGCCGTACCGACACCGCTATCGTACCAAACGATCTGTTGCCAAGTCTTGTTCTTCTCGACTGCGACATGGTTCAGGCAACGGGCGAGTCGGGTAACATTTGAGGGGCTGTTCCTCTCGCCAGACACTGCCGACTGCCATGTTCCATCGCAACAAATGATGATTCGCTTTGGAGCAGGCTTAGGAATTTCGTCCATGATGAGAACGTTGAGCGATGCTGAAGGAGTCGGGCAGGGGATATTGATTGAGTCGACAGTTTATGGTTACACTTCTAAATCTGAGTGAGCAGTGACGCGTCTTCTTCCCTTATATTTTTGGCATCGCACCCTCTCGTGCGGCTGTGTTCCAACCCCTCCCACCCCTCCAATGCCTCTCGGCCTTTGCAAACAATAGTTCCATCTGGTCGCATTAGCACACGAGGTTGGTCCACTTTCCCGCCCGATCCGGAGTAAGTCGATCAAGAGTATTGGAAAATCTCGCCCGAAAGAGGAGTCCCGGGACAATAGTCGTTTTTGAGGTGTCACCCGTCGCGGTGGGAAGACCAACAGAGAAAAGACCCTGAGGATGTGATCAGCTGTGCGGCGAAGGCGATGCACATGGGCTTGCCCAAAAGGTCCAGGTTCCTGGGCCAAGAAAAGCTGACTTGGCGACCATTTGGAACATCGAGGTTGCATTTCTGGTGATAAGGTCTAAAGGGTTTCGTATAGAGGTGTTGAAAGCATTATTCCTTGAGGTATTCTTAATGCTTGTTAAATTCGTAAGGGCCAGTGCTCGGTTCACAACGGGCAGTCTCAGTCTCAATCATGAAGGCCCAAGAAGCCCCGCTCGCTATCTGTAAGTGCTTGAGAGAAGATACTGCCGTGACGCGACACTCATGAGCCACTGAATTCGTCCGTCTCGAAGGAAGCTCTCCCATGTGTTTTTTCGCAGTTCTTCGCCCGAGCCTTCTGCACATCTGCTATAGCCGTGGCGTCAGCACAGTGGCTCTGGTTACTTCATGGTTTCACTTGGCAGTTGAGAGTTCGAAACCGGATTCTTACGCTGCACCTAGATGATTTTATTGTAGGTTTGCGATAAGTTAGCCACACATCCATAAGGTTGTGCACTGCTGGTAAATACTCTTCCCTGCCAAATGCGGTAACTCTGTGAAGATACAAGCGGGAGATAGCACGGGAGGGGAGCGAAGAAATCCACACATTTTAACGGTGATGAAATTCTATATAAATTTGCATGTCGGCTTTCTTAAAAATGTGGTGGTAGATGTAGAATATCTCGGAAGAGGAAATCGCCAACCTCATCTCCATGATGATGTATGGTGAAGAGTGAGAATTAGATAAGCCCTCCTTAAGCTAGCTACTACCAGGATCTATTTATTGGCATAAGCCTACGAAGAATGGGTATAACCGTCATAAGGTATGCCATCCCAGAAATATATGCGCTGCTCGTGCACGCACTATGTTGTTAATTTCCTGTAGAGACAGAGATCCTGCTGACGTAACGTTAAAATTTGGCACGGAGCGGTAAGCTCTGGGCCTTGTCGACATTTTCATTGTTTAGTATCTTGATCCGAAGGTTGGATACGGGTCGCTTTTGTCGACTGGCACGATCTTTAATTCTTTATGAGTAGGGGCATAATTCATCGGCCCTTGGCTCGCTGGATACTGCCAAGCACCCGATCATCCCTCACGGTATTTGCAGTATCCTTCATATACAATGCATTGTAATATATATCGCGATTGGGCCGATCATCTAAACTATTGTCGCGGGCGTTTATTCGAACTACCTATGAGCGAAGAGTGTTGTGCTTGCCCGAGCTACTTATCAGGTTGACGTTGTCGTATTTTCTGGCCGAGCCATCGATCGGAGGATGCAAATAGTAGCCTGGGGCTGACGTGTATGTAAAGTCTGACTTCTCCTGCGGTGTAAAATAGCGAAGAACAAGCCAAGGCAAGCGGTTTTAGAAAGTCAAGGTGAGTCTCCCTACACTCAATACCGGCGACGACGAGAGGCTCTCTGACAATTCCTTCACATTAAGCTGCGCATGAAATTATTAATCGATAACTGCCTGGGGGCCTCTACGAGTCTACTGTGGCTATCGCGAGGTATTGAGTCACAAGCGTAGATAATATCTTGCAGATAGCGATTAGATGTTCCATGTGTCCGTAACTTCTCTCTTCAACTCTTGACTGACTGTCCGTAAATGGGTGACTTGATCCATCTCCACTCCTGCCACCCCAAACCCAAGACTAAACAATGAACTGGTTGGAAAGGATGGATTCGTGACAAGCAGGAGGCTGCCTGCTTCCACCTAATCTACACCCGCCGGCTTTTTCGGGCGGAAAGGGCCCTAAATTCAGCGTCGAAGCGTGGGGAAATGGGGGCGATGGATGGACTCGGGAGTTGATCGGGTTCACCATAGGCAGAGTGGCCAGAGTCATCTGCGAGTCGCCCTGTAACACGGCTCATACCGGTGCAAAGGATAACTTGACGAGGGGTAAATGGAAGAAACTAGATAGTCCCGGATAATTTACATGCATAAGGAATAGTACGGTTCTCTCGGTCACTCTGACCGCCACTAAAGATTCACATCAGACAGCATCCATTATTTCAACATCTCGAGCTGTTCCCTCATCTTGGCCCAAGCCCGAGGAAGTAGGGTTCCCGAAAGCCAGTAGTTCCCCTCGCAATCCTTGCCAGAGACAATCAGGACATTTTTCGTAAACATGTTTTCCTTCATGGGGAAATAATACAAATACGACATCATTCCTGGCGGATTTCTCCTTGTGTCGGACATCTCTCCCCGACGGATGACGGCTGGACTGAAGTTGGCAGCTGCCATGATCCCACCCTTTGCCCAGTTAGTAACAATCACCAGCAACATGTCGGGCTGGCCGTAGAGAAAGGTAGCGTCCCCGTTCTGGTTTTCTTCTATCACAGTTCGCATGATGGCTCGCAGCTGAGGCTGGGTGGTCTGTTGAAGGAGGTTTTGTCGGTTCGCCAGAGCGATACTGCCCAGGGATCCCTCGGCCATTGCCGGGGAGAGAAACGTAAAGCTTGCCACTGCCAAGTTCTGAACATACACTCCAGTGGACTGCATCAAAGAGTTCATCCGATACCGCAAGTTGAAGGCAGAGAGTAGCGTAACGGCCCGTGATCGTGGTTCTGACGATACGACGAGTTTAGTAAACCAGGCCGCGAGCGTGTCAGCGTCGCTAATGAAGAGCGTGCCATCAGCAGTAACTCTCGCCTCCTCGACGGCATGGTGTTTGAGCTTTGCAACTGCTTCCCTAGGTAAGTAGACGGAACGCGTCTCGCAAGGTCCGTCCCAAAAAAGATCCCAGATAAACCGCATGCCGAAAAGGATCAGTGAGAATCCCCGGACGCGCTTGTGTGCGATCTTCAGATCTTCTTCTCCGTCCAATAGCTGGCCATTTTCGCATCGGGGCTTCACAGAAAAGGATGCCGCATCTTCCCGCGCTCCCAGGATGGGAGGTACCTCTGATGCACGTCCGGCAAGGACGAGTGACCATGCTTCGGGCAATGCTTGGAGGCCAAGGGCGTCCATGAGAGTATGCGGCCACATGAGCGATACCAGGGTCGCATCCATGAATGACGTGATGCGAAGCGAAATCTGGGGGACATCTGGGTACACGAGGTCATAGACTGTGACTGGCGCGTCTGGCGAGACAACAAACTCTCGGAATTCGTGTGGGCCCGGCTGGACGGATGCTTTCTGGGGAGACTTGGGGATATTTCTCGCCACGGGATGCTCATCGATAGCAATCTCCAATACGTCGTGGGTGAAAGCAACGGAAGGCCTTGCTGTGGTGAAAGCTTGCGGGACGTGAATTTCGAGCTTCCCGTTGTGCTGCATCACATTGCGTCACTCGTCAGCTCCGAAACGTTGACCCTTAAATCGGTGGTGCACCCGACACTCACGTTTATTCTCAATCTTCCCCCAAGCTTTTTCCAATCACCTCTTTCTAATAGGCTCGAGAGCGAATGGTGCAGCTTCTTGGCGTCGAGGACATCATTGAAGCAAAATGTCCACGTCAGCATGAGGTCCCGATATAACTTGGTGTCGTCCAGCACGAATAGGGGGTAAATCTCATCTCCGTCTACCTTGGCGGGGAGATATGGCCGTGGCTTGAGCCCAAAGAGCCTTCGTAAAGCGTCCATGATCCAAGTATCAACATTCGGTACAAATGAGGGGGCAGCCAGTGGTCGAAGGAGGTGATTGATGGATTTGGTGGTATCGTTTGTCGGCTCAGTTGCTATCTCTGGTCGGTGACTCAGCAGCAAGCACGACGGACCTTTTAGTGCCGACTAAACGCGTCCTTTCGCGTGTTCGGCACGCCTCGGTCCTTCCAATGTGTCGCGTCCGAAGCTCCCGGCAGTCGAATGATGCATTTCGACTAGTCTTGGCCGCTAATCAAGCGGTCAACCAGCCGCCACTTTCCAATGCTGATGGTTTCGGACTACTGCATGCCATATTGCGTTTGTATGGCACGCCTGCATGATCCCCTTGATCTGGAACCACAGAAAGTAATTTGTTATTCGCCTCAAGTTCCTGACATACGGACAATTTGAGGTCATGTAGTAACGGTGCAAGTTCGTCACGAATTCTCGGGCTGTTTGTGATAAAGTTGTATGGGAGATGGGATGAAAATGGCAGGACCTGTCATACCGGCCGGACCAAGCCTGCTCCGGCCAGGAGACTAGACAAGCCTAATCATCTGGCGTTCTAACGGTAACCTCATATAGTCCAGGAAAGGACTTTGCTAACCACATACGTTGTCAGACCTCTGAGCGAGATGCCATAAGGTGAGGATCAATTACGTCACAAGTAGTCCAGATCAACTGACCAAGTGAGAAGTGGCAATGAGACTCGCGAGCACAGCCGCGTACGACTTCACAACTCATGAGTAATTGACAATTGGGAATTCCCTCTTCTCGAGATTTATGACGTACGTGTTCTGTTGTCTTACATGGCGAAGAGCATATAACATCAAGAAGGTATGTCCCATGGGCTCTTTCGTTCCCATCCATCCCAAAGACTCTATTCTTACACCATATTATTTGACGCAAACGTACCACTATGTCGAACCTCAACCAGAACAATCGTGGCCAAGGCATGTCCCACGCCGTTGGAGATTCCAAGGTGCCCAGCAGCGTCCAACAGAAAGCACCTCAGGGGCTTGAAGAACGTCTTCCAGAATCGGTATGACAATCGAGAACTTGGATGATTTGCATCCGTGCTTGTCGCTCACATCATTAGGTTCATCCCACCGGCACGAAGACGGGCGAGTCGACGATGAAAACTCATGCCAAGGATGGCAGAAAGGCTTCCATTGTTCCACAGAAGTTGCAGGAAATACTACCCGAGAGTGTCGAGCGAGCTGTCCCCAACGCCATCCATGATACTGAGGATACTGGTGGCTTGCACAGAAAGAAGTGAACGTTGAAGGACATAGTATAATACGTCTAGGCAGCCAACATTGTGAATTTTGGAACATACCTGCTCGGTTATCGTAGCCTTCTGGTCGAGAAGATTACTTGCGTGAGTGTATATAACATCGAGAGACAGTTTGTTGGACGTAATTGGACTTTTTTAACGATTATTAATATACCGCAAAATGAATTGTTTATTGCTCTTTAAGAAGCATAGTAGTAAGATAAAAAAGAAGAGAGAGAGAAGCAGTTGTAAGTAATAGCTGTAAGCTGGTAAAAGGAAAACATATCACAGCGAGGATTCCCTAGTTGTTACCAACCCGAGTACTAGTTCGCGAATCTCAGCTTAACTTTAGGGGAGCAGACAGGGATCCTTCATGGATTGACCTGCGTCAAATTACCAAGACACGCCACAATGCCTTCACTCTACGAATACTGGGAAACTATTGGTAGTACTGTGCAGAAAGAGATGCCTCCCTGTTTGGTCTCGATGACCCAACCGATCAATACCTGCTCAAAGTCGATGCTGTCAATGCCTTTAGTCTGCTACGGAAAAACCTGGATCGGAACAGAACGCTCCTCAGGACCTTCACTAAACGGCAATTCATGCAACGGAAACAAAAGCACCGGTTCGAAGACAGCGTTCGGAAACTCGTCGACGGGAGTGAAATTGAGAGGGGCAATCGTTTTCGACCCAAGTTGGCGAAGTGCTTCCTCCGTCGGAAGTAACACCTCCGAGTAAAACCGAACAGCGGTGGCGCAGCTGAGGTGGACATTGTTCGGAGTTTACCGGATTACAGATCCCTGTACACGTTCTACGTAGAACGTGTACAGGGGTGTATTTCCCTATCTGCTGATGTGACTTCTCTGCGCTCGTTTCTACATAGGTAGTGTGCTATCCTAGAAGCCATCCTACTGCCGCCTTACTTGCCTTGGTAGCCCTGTTCCATTGTCTGAAGCCACTTTGCAAACCATGCTACGATAAAGCAATTCACTGTCACACAAGGGGATTCTGGTACAAACTACTGTACGTTGATTGTTGTTGGGCTCTAGCGGAATGTTGATCTTAATAACGCTGGGAATCTTGCTGGAGCTGGAAATCTTTCGAGGGCGATGTGCGTGTTGAGTCTTGACATGCATGCACATCCTCCGGCGAAGTCAAAGTCGTTCTTCGAGCGCACTCGTACACTTTTGCGAGTTGTGTTCAGCTTGCTATGCAAATTATAGCGCCTTGGTAAAGCTGAACAGGCCCACGACGAGGAGAGGCCGTACTTACTGAGCAATGGAGAGGTTTCATGGACTGCGGCCAAATACTTTGATGCAAGGGTACTGCAATCTGAATGTCGGTGTGATTCGAAGCGCCTCACATACATACTAAGGCGAGAATGAAAGCTTTCTCAGCCTGTTCTGAACATGTTCAGAAGCTGCCCATCCTCTGCGTGATGTTTCCGGCGATGTGCGTTGCTCTCGTCCGCCCCCGTTCCTGCAACTATAAGGCTGGGAGGAGAGCTCTCCAAAAGGGCCAGAAGACAGCTGATAAAGGCTGTGAACGAAACTCGCACCTTGACTGGAAGTGTCCTGTAAAGTGCCCGGATGAACAGATTCGATTCTGTCGGCGAAGCCGCAAGGGACATTCGTCTTTTGCGTGACACAAGTTGAATGTGTCTTGGCGGGGGTCAACACAAGGTGAGTCGGGGTCGGTGGAAAAACTATTTCCCTTTCCCCAGAGGTGACTAAAACCAAAGGTGCCCCCCGCACAAAGTCTCCCAATCCTACTTACTCCTTGCTTCCTGTCAGTTTACACATACTGCAGCGTTGCATTTCTCGCAAGCCTCGTGTCGCCGACATTCCCTCGTCCTGCCTAGGATAAGAGGCCCATCCAGGAGCCTGCCCCTTTCGCTGGCGAACCTAACCACCACCTGTCGCTTGTGTCTTCGCGACTCGCGAGCTTCTTCCTCGAATACCCCCGCCTTTTCATAAACACATTATGCGCATTAGCCGAGAATCATAAGCGACAGTCAATCAATTCAAAGCGCCAACAGCCCATCAAACGCGGCTTGTCTGATCGAACTACCTAAGGTCTCGCAATGTCGGATTATGAGGTAGTCGAATATCACCACTACTACCCGCCGGGAGTACAGCGTGTTCTTGCATCCGGATCCAGTGCCTTCATCGGAGTAGTTGATGACTCAACTATCCTCAAGTATCCTCTCGAGCAAGGTGGTGATATGAGTCGCCTCGAGCACGAATACAAGATTCTCAACATAATTGGCCAACACCCTCGAATTATTACACACAAGGGGTTAACAGACGCCGGATTATATCTTGAGCGTGCAGCGAATGAAACGATTTGCAAATATCTGGCCGACTCGGATCCCTCTCTCCAGCAACGGGTAGCCTGGTGCCGTGAGGTGGCTGAAGCAGTTGAGTACGTCCATTCGAAGGGTGTGATCCATTGCGATATTCAGCCGACAAATATCCTAGTGGACAAGGAACTCCATCTCAAGCTCGCCGACTTTCAGGGTAACTACATCTCAGAGGATGGCAAGGTTATACCGGGTTGGAGCGGCGAGCCGTGTAGATATTCCTGCCCTCGAGATGACGAGTTCGAGGCTGATTGGAAGACGGACCTTTTTGCGCTTGGGTCTACAATCTACTTCATTATGACTGGCTATGAGGTCTTCCCGGATATTGAAAGCGGGGAGGATGGATGGATTGAGAATATTAAGTCTCGTTTTGCAAGCGGCCTTTTCCCAGAGGATTCCCACGCTTGTGATGTAATCACACGGAAATGCTGGGAGCGTCAATATGGCTCTGCAAGCGAGGCTCTCGAGGATATTAGAGCTGCCGAGGAAGAGCTGTTGGCCGCGGGTAAATAAATACCCAGGTAGCAAGTGATGAATGGGGACGAATAAAATTACTATATTATTCAACAGTTCTTCCCATATCACCTTGAGACTACATGTACCACTTCATCTTAAAATCGTGTCTATTCCCATGCCCGCCATTGGCTTAGACTCCCGAATCTACGTCGTGGAGAAAACGCTATCCGGACAACCATCACCAGCCTCAGAAGGAAGAGGTCGACTAGCATTTGGGGCAAATATGGCCTGGTACCTTCACCAAGCTGGTTCCTATGTATACATCCTTGTATCCTGTGTGCTCGCTTTCTTTGCAGGTGATGAGCGCGACCGTTTCCTTTACGTGCTTCGGTGTGGCAGTGCAGTTCAGCCACTGGGTCCTAGTGATGCGTCGCTCGCAACCACAAGCCATAGTGATGCTTTGAGAGTTCTAGGGACATGTAACTTTAGTATTGGGACAAAGGGGACGGTTATCGGATACAATTCAATGTAACTACTTACGAACACCACTGCAGGAGAACTCGAATCTATATGAGAAAGGAGGACGTGAGCAAATAATAAATAGAATGTGCCTGACCGGTAACAGAGGAGTTAAAGTTCCCTTTGCGACATGTGTCGGATGGGCATGCCTTTATAGCCCCCTGACACCCAAGTTCTTGGCGAGTGACAAACAAAACACCACCTGCAGAAGGCAGCAGCTGCTTGACCAACAATGACTTCTCGGCGGCCACCCAAAGACATTCGACACCAACAGATGTCGTGTCCAATGGCTGCCTGATCCAAAGTGCAGTTTTAGGTCCCCTTCATCATGCAGTTCAGCGTCTGACCTACGACTGTTTTAGGCAGGTGAGCCGCGTCTGGGGAACACGGCCGGTTGGATCAGCATGTTTGTGTGGGCAAGGCGAGCGGTGTTTTCTGTCCCCTGCCTAGCAGGACCGGGTAACGATCAAGGCTCCAAGCACAGCATTCGTCATGTTGGCAATGCTTGTGCCCCACGCTGTACCAAGATCCGAAACAAAGCTTCCGTTGATAGTCTCCGATCACCTCATGGTCACAAGTTCACAACCATTCCAAAGCTTGTCACAGCACTCAGGATCCAAGGCCGGACGGAAAGCGTCGACCAAAGACTAAGACATTGCAGGCCAACAACAGCCCCCTAGAGCGTCATACTAGTAGATATTTGTCGAGAGGAAGAAAACAAGTCTTCAAGCTCTTATAAATATTATCTTCCAACGGTGCAAGATGAAAGTGTCCCCCGAGGAGGACAAGAAGCACTTCATGGTTTTCGACACTTGTTAACAAAGCACTTCTTAGTACTTCTAGGAGAGATGGAATCGTCCTCTACCCCAATCGCAGAGTCATTGTCGTCCTCTTCTCGTGTTAGGTGGTCTCCCAAGAACTTCTCCATAATGTAGACACTGGCAGAGGGATAAACCAGTCCGGCTGGGGGTTGCACACTTGATGAAATTCAGCGCTTCTTGACTCCGTAGATGTGTAGGCGAGTGAAGTGGGTGAGTAGCTGGGTGCAAGATGGCTCTAGCTATCGGTCTCGGCATTCGACCTCTTCCCCGGCGGCGGCTGGTGGTCTGGGGCGAAGCTGAATACTTCTGCTGCCTCACACACCTTTAGCCAGCGCCTACTCCACTCGGGGAAAACATTCCAAGCCGGCCGACCTCTAGGGAGGTTCATCCGTATTGGTCCCTCGTATCGTGCGTATACCAGATTCGAGGCAGCATCCGGTCCGTCTACCTTATCCACATCCCACGCACCGTTTGCTTCTGGTACGTGACCTCCACCCAGGCAACCCGCATACCACAAGCTCATTAAGCAAAAGTACCAAACTCCAGCAGAGAGCGGCTTCAGGACCCGCCTCCAGCGGCTTCAGGACCCGCCTCCAGCGGACTAATAAGCTCCCTCGCACCTTATATATGACCGGCCCTTATCTAAAAAACAATACTTCGGCAATGGACGAGACATCGCCCCCTACAAATGGCGCCGAAACAGGGATCGGCTGAGGCGTTCCTCCGATGGGTTGAGTCAGTAGGCCCAACCACCTTGATCATTACCAGAACGGCCTCTCCATCTGCGACGGCTCGGGCCGGCTTGGACCTGCCTCGGTCACAGGAGCACTAAATATATTTTATATATTTCTTATTATCAGGTACGTCTATTAGGTTATAAGACCGGGACAAAAGCTTGTAAAGTTAAGGGCCCAAACCTCCTTTTTTAGAGGCACACTACTCTATAAATGGAGGCACATTCGGAGTACTAGGCGGAGGAGAACTTAACGGCACCCAATGTTTTCTAACAGCTATAGTCGTATGTGCCAGAAATACCCCAGACAGTGATCACGTTCCTTGCCACCATGTGTGCCAAGCTTGAGGAGAGCGAACGAAGAAGGTGCAAGACAATGTCGAGGCAGTACAAGTCACCTGTCTTAAGCCCCTTGTATCGCCCATAACAATGCTAATACTGGTCTCGAGTTGTTTTGTCACCCTTTGACTCACTCCCAGTCGCAGCTCGCAATGCTGACATTATTCCCTCCTCCAGAGCTCCGAGATCAGTAATGATCGAGACCATGTCGAACCCCTCTCTGGATCGAGCGAGGGCCTGGTCACCACTGGTGCCTGGAACTCTCTTGGTAAATATGTGAACTTTAATACCGATGTTCGCGGGAACTTTGGCCTTGGTATAGAAAATCGGTCACTCACAAAAGATTGCGGCCTTCTTTCCTGCCTTCTTCGAGGCCCGGAGAATTGTCTGGATGGCAGCCTCATGTTCTTTGCCTCCTCGCACAACGCCCATCTGTTTTGCGAGATCGAAGGGGCCTAAAGAAGAGCATGAGCACGACACGAATGTTCTACATGCGCTCGTCGTCTGGCACAGGAGGATCAATGCTCCTCGCTTAAACGACGATGCATTTTGAGATGACAATCACTTACCGATCAAAAGAACATCCACGCCCTCCGTGTTGGCAATTGCCTCGACATTCTCTAATGCGGACCTCGATTCGATCTGTACCATGACCATTAGGCTTTGGTCCGCACCGTCATCGTACTGGCTTCCGGGAACCCCAGGAAAAGCATGGGGTGCAAACAAAGGTCCATATCCACGCGACCCCAACGGGGGGTACTTTGAGTAGCGGACGATACGCTTAGCATCTTCCTGAGAGGGAGGTAGGGAGTCAGTAAGAGTGCAAGAATAACGAAACTGCCTCGGCAAGTTATGGTTCGACCTTACAGCAGAATGACACATTGGCAACAAAACGCCGTGTGCCCCTGAATCGAGTGCCCGCTTGATCATCCATTCCTCATGCCAAGGGACTCGAATTATCGGACTTGCCCCCTCGGAGGCGACAGCACTCGACAGCTGGAAGATTCATCAGCGAAATGAGCTTGGAGCGTAACAGGCAGCGAACCTCATAGTAGTCTTTGTCTGATATCAACCCGTGTTCAGCATCAATCAGAACCCAGCTGAAGTTCGGAAACGAAGAGATTGACGCAGATCTCAGGAGAGAACGAGCCACAGCCGCACTTGGAAGCCTATAGAACAATGTCAGCGTTGGGAGTCTCGATCTATTCCTTAAACGAGTCGCAGATCGAGCTTGTTCACATGTCGAGATAACAGAGAGACTCACGTGAGCCAAAAGCCGAACTGAGTGGACTGGCTTTGAAGACCTGTCCCAAGCGGAGTGCTGAAACTCGAAGCCATTTCAAGCTCGTGGAAAGACTTGTTCAAGATGAAAAGGGCGGCTGGTCGTCGGGCAATGGTTGGAAATGTATAAACGTGAGATAACCTGGAACCGAGCGCTTGCGAGCTTCAAGTGTGAATGGGAACAAGAGGAATTGCCCAAGAAGCGGGGTATTAATGCTCATCTCAGTCTTGACCCACCTCCCCACGATTCTTAGGGTGCTCAATGACATAATTAATCGCTCATGATGGTCGGGAGTTGACTGTTGCTAGAGATGGTGCCCCCAATGTGCCGGCCAAGTTCCAGTGATGCGGATAACTCAGCATTGGGTCGTAGAAACTGGAATTTATAGATTTAGGTACGTAGTTGACATAAGACATTGCATAACGAAGCTTTCTCCTGAGGAAGAGAATAAAACTGGTCAGGATAGAGCAAGTGCTGGAGCAAGTTTTCCCATTATCGACCCTCGGGTGCGGGGTAATGTACTCCGAGCGGAAAGCCCAGTCGTCCGAGTCGCTACGATTGCATGCCTACTACCCGAGACTATAAAAACGTTCATAGTAGCTTGTTGAGAAAGTTATTACATACGAGACAGTGCATTAAGATGATTCCAAAGGCTGACTCTAGCAAGATGCGAATGGCTGCCGCTTAGGATCTCCGGGTTGTCGTCCTATCCGTAGACTCCTAGTCATTTGATCCCTGCCAGTTGCCTTTCCGTTTCCAACTTGGAATACTATATCTCCGTTAACACAGGCAACCCATACTCGTATTCTCGAAGGTTAAGCATATATAATAAAAACAAATACATTACGGTGGTTTAATCATTGGAAGCAGCGCTATGTTGCCTTTCCAACCGGAAAGCTTGCGAACACCTCTGTGGGACGAGTGGCACTTCGTATAGGTCGGGTTCTGGATTGGTCGAGTTAACGAGCTGAGCGAGCGAGCGGTGTGGGGACCTCCTGTCAAGAATTAGACCGGCGGCACGATGAGTGAACCGCACTCTCCTCTGCTCACCAGTGTCACCATCACCTAGAGGGATCCAGTTCTTATCTCGAAGCGTCCAAGAACAACTGCCACGCTTTAATTCCCACTGAGTCATTTCGTATCTCCTTCCCTTCTCGTGTTACTCCCAACTTCGTTGCGCTGGTCTTTATCTGCGGACAATGCCATCAGATTTGTCCAAAGCTCTAGTCCTTCGTGGCTCACCGCCTTCTCCACCGTCAACGATCTCGTCGACCAAGACTTCAAAGTCTTCATCGAAATCAAGATCGAAATCATCCAATCTCAAGAACCTACCCCCGGCCGATGATGCGTATCTTGACGAGAACAAATACGTCTGGAGAGCGATCAAGGCCAAGAATGGGAACCGCCACACCGCAATTGTTGCCATTGTCAAGGCGGAGCAGAAGAAGCAGTTGGAAAAGCTGATCAAGGAAAAGAAGAAGAAGGGCAAGATTCGTATGTATCCCGCTATACTTGCATGATTTCCTTTTCATTTATCCCATGCTCACGAACTTGAATCCAGAATCCACCATCGTCATTGCTACGGGGAAGACATTACAAGAGAAGATTGACTCTACCCTCGATGACTGCACCTCATTGTATCTTTTGGCCAGCTCCACGGTTAACTACATCACATACGACATTGGGAAAACCGTCAAAGACGTCCATGTCGCTCCATGTCAACCAGCCCACGGCCCCGATGCGCTACGCATCGGCAGCGCATCGAAATATTGCAACGTCAAGGCGTATGCTTGGGAGCATCGTCCTAGCAACATCCGCAGGGGCGGCTACCAGATAACCTACGCAGAGGGCTGTCACTTTGACATTAGTGACGACCTAGAAGATGCAAGACGACTGCTGAGCCACCCTATCACCGCTTATGGTATGGGAGACAACGAGTTGGCCGATATCAAGAGCCAATTCGCCAGCATCCAGGGAGAGATGACGTCTGAGCGAGTGAGTTCAGGTGTCTCGCTCGCCCCATACGCCGGTGCTGATCAGACAGACAATTGGTTCGACAAGTGGAAAGGGCTTTTGGCAACCATCATCGGTGCTGGAACAGGCGCGTACGGCATTGGCGGCGCTCTTTGGATCAGCGGCGGAGGTGTCTACATCAAAGGACCTCTCGGCTTGTCCATAGCCGCGGGCTACTTTAATATGGCCGCGTTCGCCGGCGCCATTGGCACGGGAGGCATCATGGCCATCGCAGCGTGGGGTGGTGTATATTTCGTCCCCTGGGATAGGTTGTGGATTCTAGTCAGAGAGAAGCTGTGCCAGATCTGGGAGATTATCCGCGATGTTGCAGCTTGGATCTGGGAGAAGATGAAGGGACTGACCAGCGACTTTGTTTCTCGGGCGTCTCTTGAGTTTGCCAATCAAGCCATGGTTCGATTCTCCGATTAACGAGCTGGGAGGATGACAATGTCTCTCTGTGGCTTACTATTCTCTTGGTTTTCCACTTTTGTACTTGGACTTGGCTTGATAACGCAACTGTAGATACGTAAAGTTTTCAGTGGTAATGAAATTACTCCCCCATCGATCAACCCAAGCAAAAGCGAAATGTCCCTTTGCATCCGTGAATGGTTTTTCGTTTCGAGAGGCAAAAAGGAATGATGAGACTGGGACTCGAACCCAGGAGGATTGCTCCATCAGGAAGTGGTATTAAGGTGACCTTAACCTGACGCCATAACCAACTCGGCCATCTCACCAGAGGACCTTGGAGGATCCGCTTGGCAAACTACGTCTCCGGTTGCCCCAAGAGGCTAGGAATTGGTCGGAGAGAAGAATTGGAATTTGAGATGGCGTAGGGCTTCGATAATTCAATGATGGTAACCCGTGGGCACCTATGGTGTATATACTTTCATGCTCTTAGTCGGAATTAACTTTGAGGGTGTAACGGCCTAGATATATTTCTAAGGGATAAACTAAGAGAGCGTCTGAGCTTATGCTGGCAGAAAGGTTGGGACGTTGTTTTGGGCACAGAGAAGTGTGACGTCGCTTAATGGTGAATCACTAAGAATGGCAAAGGTGATTACGGTAAAGCAGTTGTATTGAATTATGTAGCTAACAGGTCGGATTTCATAAATCACAAAGCTTCATGCAAAGCCCCATTTTCTTGGGAAGGTCCGGCTCGAAATATATATATCAAAAGCAATCAGCCCCTTACTCAGCAGAGCATCTAAAGAAGAAGGAAAAGCCAGCTGAAAAAGAGACGGCTGTATTCCATTTTCTCCTGCTTGAATCCGGCAATGTTTAATGAGGATTGTGACTGAGCTTAAGTATTCTTTCAGCGGCACGTTCTGCTGCCACCATGATGCCAAATTGAGGATTGACAGTAAGAGGAGAAACAATAGAAGCATCGACGACGTGGATGTTCTTTGTGCCGATGACTTTTGCGTTAACATCAACGCACTTACCGATTCGGCATGAGGAAGACCAGTGCTGGACAGAGCCGACGGCGTACTTGGATGGCGTCGTGATGTAGTTGTAGATTTCGTCAACAGTAGAGCCTTGTGGAATATTCAGAGGAGTCAACCCATTGGACGCAGGATTTTGGGGAGTTGATTTCGGCAGCGCTTGAAAGATGTCGTGGATGAATGTGGCGATGCTCTGGCCGTCTCGAGGGTGCGCGAGGTAGACGCCAGAACTTGGGGTAGCGATGAACTTTCCATCACTTGAAAGAATGACGCGTCCCGAGGATAGCATTCCCGATGTTCCGTAAACGTTCAAGGTGATTGTGTTTCCGTTGGTAAAGTCACCGTAGCCCGATGAGTCTATGGTGCCCTGAACACCGGTGCGACTCCCGTCTGGGTGCTTGATGTAGTCCCAAAAAACCGACGTCTGTGAAGCAAACGAGTAGGGCCCGCTGCGAGATTTGAGGTATAGATTGGCATCACTCGGGACGGGGTTATCGTAGCTGTAGGTGTATGATTTGACGGACGGCGCCGACAGCTCGATGAACGTGTTGGGGTTGTCGAACAGTCCCTGGCCGACTTGCTCGTTCAGAACCCAAGTGGACGGGCCATAAGGGGTGAATGATGCAGCCGAGAGCTGGGAGAGGGAATCCTTTGGGCCAATGCCGGAATACATGAGAATCTTGGGAGAGAGTAAAGCCCCGGCGCTCAGAACAACCCGGCCCTTCTTGGCAGACAGTTTAATAGTCTTCTTCTGGCCACCCACGGTGACAACAACCTTGGAAGCAAGTCCCTTGCTTTGAACGATGTAGTTGACGCTTGCGCCGGTCTGGAGATGGAAGTTCTTGCGAGCCAGAGCGCTTTGCAAGTATGTCCTGGTTGGGCCTCCTCGCTGCCCGCCGATGTAGTCGTATGCAGGGCGACCAAACACGCGGCCCTTGTCATTCGGCTTCTCGTTGATGTAAATGTTGTCGAATCCCGCAGCACCGACGAGCCACTTCTTGGCTGCATCGTATCCAGTCTGGAGGTAGTACTTGCGGTCTTGTGAGTACCTTGTGACGGAGGGCAGTCGCTTCAGAAGCTTCCCTGTGGCGGACGCTACATCCGCAGCCTTCCAGCCAGCGGGATGGTAATCGTCCCAATCCGACGCCGGGGGCTGAAAGTAGAGGCCAGCATTGATGGCACTGTTTCCGCCGATGGCGCAGGCCTGGAAAGAGTTCACGATGCCCGATTTGCAAAGCAAGCTTGAAGTGCCCGCAAAGATGCTCTTGTCTGTAAGGCAAGTTGGTCAATATGTATTCGTGCAGATTGCAGACCGGTTCAGACAGGAAGGGTTGCCACTCACATAATCCCGGCACATCGACCCTACTAAGCGACGTCCCTTTCAACCAATCGGGCTTCATCTTCCCCCCAGTGACACCGTAAGAAGCACCACCTTGCTCCAGAAGCAGTGTTTTGAGGCCATCCTCACTGAGTCTGTCGGCAACAATGATGCCGGCGGTACCGGCTCCGACAACGATAGCGTCCCATTCTTGAGACGCCCAGTCCGCTGCGGCAGCGGCTTGCAATCCCTCGGCAGGAATCGTTAAGGCATTCAAAGCCAAGGGAAACAGAGCGCCGAGAATAAAGGGCTTCATGGCGATGTTGGAATGGAAGGGAAATTACGACTGTGACTGTTCATCCGAACTACTGAGAGGCCGTGACGATAATAATATAAAGCGTGGAAATGAATCACGTCAGGCATAATAAATGCCAAATCTACCCGACGTGGCAGCAGATCTCGTATTCAGCTCAAGCCTTAATGCAGCTAGGGGACCTCGGCGTCCTTAATTGGGCTCGTATCTAGCCATTTTTGAGAGAGGAAAGAGGACTATTCGCAACTCGGTGAACTTAAGTTTACTGTACGCGGTGCCCAACGTCAGCGCTAACTAGTTACATCTGGGCTGTCATTGGAGTGAGATCAGCTTCCCCCTCTAGGCTTCCTAAGTCGCTAAGCATAAGTGGTTGTCTGTAGGTAGTCCGTAAGACTGTCGATGGAATCAACGCTTAAGCGTCTTTCCAATAGTTGAAGCCATTCTCCACTCTCGGCACGGAAGTGCCGATCGATCACGAGGGGAATTGGAATGGAATATTATGCTCCTACGCGAGATTCTCTCAAGAAGAGCTTCTTATTTGCCTAAACCATACGCTGAGGGTATGGACGCCAAGCCGGATGCGGCCAAGTTTCTCGTGTACGGATACGTTCCATTGATTTGGTAATTGCTATAATTATCTCTCACGTGTCAAGACACCTGACAACTCTGAAAAATTTTCCGCTTCAGATCAGAAAATACTCGTCGCTGTGCGGGGCTGCGATGATATGATGTCGCGACTCTTGCGTCATAGAGCGCTTCCCCAATGTTGCATGGAGTATCAGTCCCCTGACCGTAAGGCGAGCGACTTTGAGCGGGGATGCAAGTGGAACTCCTTCCCATTGCTGATCAGCCTCCAGGAGCTCGATCATCGAGACTGTTGGGGTTTTGTGTCCGTAGCCCTTGATTGCTCCTTTCATCGACAACCAAGACCATGATGGGATACTTCCGGGTTCGCGGGTGACGCCACGAGACGTCGCTTCCCACATCAAGCCGGTGGCCAAGTCTTCTGCCCATAATCCTGCCAAGTATTGATAGCCAGTTCGCCTTGCAAACATGGAAGTTAGGCCGGCGACGGCGTTCCATTTGTCGCTTTGATACGTCAGGTGACGATTGGAGTAGTTGGTTACCATCTGATACCAGGGTCTCAGATAATTCTTCCCGTCTTGGCCTGGGGCTTGATGCACTACATCCGCCCACTGGATCAGGCCATTGTCGATGAATCTAGCCTTTTATTTGCTTCCCTCCAGCTGTCTAGTATCGAGTTCTTGGGATTAACCAATCTGGCTTGTGTAGCCATATATATCATTGGAATGCTCCCGGCTTTTATGGAGGATGAAAGTGGGCCGGGTGGACCGATTAGCATCGTTGTCGTGCCGTTTGTCTCGCTTGTGCAGGATCTGATCTCGAGGGCAGGCGAGCTTGGGGTTAACTGCATGGAGTGGAAGAGCGATGTTGACATGGATCGGGAGGAGCGACAGCGGGATGCACGGCTCGTCGTCATCAGCGATGGCTTCACGGCATATGTGGAGAGCATCCGGGCTCGGGGCTCGCTGGAGAGGGTCTTCTTTGACGAGTGTCATACGATGGTGACGGATATCGGGTATCGAGAGCGACTCGGGCAGCTGACGGGACTGCACCGGTTCGGGTGTCCGCTGGTGATGCTCACGGCGACGCTGCCGGTGACGATGGGGAAGACTAACTATTACGATGGACAGCCCCTCGATAACGATAACGTCGCAACGTGGACCGTCAGGCTGTTGGCTGGGCAGAAACGTTTCCACAAACTAGTCTACACGGATTAGAGCGAGCGTAAGTCCCGTGCCAGAGATGGCCGGGTTTAAGCATAGGTGACGTAGAAGATATCAGTCATTGGGGTAGTATCCAATGGGTAGTGGCAATGGATAAAGAAGCATTTATAATTCCAGCGCCTCCCAGTCGCTACTCTCATCTCTTAAAAAGTTCATCCAAGTATCATCGCCCATTACTACATCTGCCACTTCCATCGGCGGCGCGTTGGGCCACATCATCTTAAAGACGTTGTTAATCTGGGTCTGAGGGCTTTCCTCCACCGGCCCTGACCACGCTTCCGGGTCGACCGGCCCATTCGCCGATTCGGTTCCGGCAACATCTTGGTCGTTGTCCAAGTAGCGGCCGCAGAGGTCTGAGATGACATGGTAGCATCGGGGCGAGCTCGCGTTGGCTGGCGAGAGGGCCGTAATTGTTTGAAGAGTCTGCGTGATTTGCGCACGCCAGTCGGAGGCTTCTGGGGCGGAGGGTTGGTTGCGGAGGCAGATGCATGGTATGAGAGCGGCTTGGAACAGGAAATAACTAGGTTGGATCAGAACTGGAATGCCCATCGAAGTCAAGGGGAAACGTACAGGCTGTACCACGCAGCAAGTCGATTGTGATCACAACGCTCCCAGTATTCGGCAATCATTTGAACGGATGATTTTGCAGCAGCAAGACAGCGATCATACGCCGTCAAACTATCCGTATCGGCGTCTGCACGCCGCCTCAGCGCCCTCCGGATCACAAAGGGACGGTAAAGAATGATTCTCAAGTTGCGCACCCTCCAGGCCATGACGGCCTGACACAATGCGTATCGAGGGGGCGCCGGCGTTTGCTCTCTAAAGTAGGCTGGCATCTCGGCCTGCCAGGGCTCGATGAGCCTGGCGTCCAACTTGAGAAGCTCGTCGGCAGAGGGCAAGGGCTTCGAGATGATGCGGTCGTAGCACTCGTGCGCGGCAATGTGGAAGCGGGCCTGGGCCGCGACGGCCGTGTAGGGTGTGATTTGGGTGCTTTCGGGGGGATACGACGTCGACGCGGCCGTGAGGTCCTTGTCGTTTACGTTGAGCGGATACGAAACCTCAACACCCTTGTACGGCCACACGTCGGGGCGGCTGAAGGTGATGGTGGCGCCGACGTCAAAGACGCACAGCGTCCACCACACGCGCCGCCTGATTTCCATGTTGAGCGGCGAAATATTCCAACCCTGAAACTCCTTGTGCAGGCCCAGCCCCATGGCCATGCGCACGGCGAGCCCGAGGTAGTTGTAGCCCGAGTTTGGCTTGTCGCGCTTCTGCTGGTAGTTGGATGCGAGCGTCAGGGTCTGCACGAGCGGCAGGTTGCCGACCTCGAGGAAGTCGAAGCCGAGAACGGCGCTGGCCTGCTGGAAGAGGGCCACGTCGAGCGTGTCGGCGGCCGATGTCGACGACGCCCACACGCCGATGGCAGCGACGACGTAGGCGAGGGCCGTCCAGCAGGTGCCGTTGGGCCGCGGGATCACCTCGCTGTACTGGGCGCGAAAGGTCGGCTCGTGGATGATGGGGTAGCTGACGTGGTACAGCCGGAAGTAGGCGTCTATCATGGCCTCGGTGATGTGGCGGTTAGGGTTGGGCTGCGGGATAGTAGTGTACATGCGAGACTTAGAGAGTCGGCGGCGCGACTGGGGCTCGAGGAGTCGGAGGAGGGCGGCTCCTGAGGCCACGCCCAGATAGCCCGACTCGCCCTCGTTGACGGTCAGAGATGCCATGCCGTCGGATATCGGGCTGTCGTCTTCGGGAGCCTCCGTGATGGCGTCGGGGGAGAGACCGTGGATGTGGGTTGTCGTCTTTTCGCACCAGTCAAAGTCAACTTCCGGAGGACCTTCCAGCATTCTTTGATGATCGACATTGGGAGGACTGGGGCCTTGTGTCCGGTCTGAGGATGCGTTTGCATTGGGCGAGGCCGTGGTGTTTGTGAGGGCACCAGGAGGATCCGTCTCTGCATGGCTCGTAGCTTGCGGGTGTTCTCGAGGTGTCGGGGCAGTTGAAAAGTCAAACTGGGTTTGTGAATGCGCCTCGGTGTCGGCATGCCCAGTCGCCGTCGCGGGAGAATTCCCTGCCCGGTCCCATGATCTCAGGTGCGGCGGCACCAACATTCTCATCTGCTTGACGAGGGCTTCTGCTCGTTCCAGCCGCGTCTCAACCTCTGTCAGATGCCTTGATGTGTCAGCTTGCAGCTCGGATGCATTGGAGCAGGCCGGCCTACTTTCGCGTCAATGGCGTGCGAGAGTGCTTCTCGTATAGACAATGACGTCTGTAACGGATGCACAAGTCGCACGTGGGGAGAGCCCGATTGCACCGGGCCTTGCGCCTCCGACATTCCTTGCAGGCCTGATCTGAGCAGCCGAGGACGGCGTCTTGCGGCGGGTCTGCGTCTATAGTTGTAGACAGGGTTGGCATGGTGGACTGGGTTGGGTCGGCATTGGGGGGAGCAGCCCCCGGGAGAGACTGCATGAGGATGCCTCGGGGGTGAGTGGCAACGACATCTATTTGTTCGACGACATCAGACGATGAGAATATTTGAGGCAGCTTGATTCTCAGGAGTGGGAGGCGGGGAATCACTAGATTAACGGCTGGGGAATGGCATGACTAATGGTTAGGGCGAAGCGCTATGCGGAGTAGCTGATCCCCCGCACATCAGGTGGAACGAGGAGATTTCAAGAGTGAAGTGAACGGCTGACACAAGTGAGAAGTTGCCGTAGAGCGGGATACATGTATTATTGACGAATGGCCGTCGGGTATTAATTATGCAAGGATGAATGTAAGATTTGAGCTTCAGCCCAATAGTAACTACCTAGGTAAGATTAATCTCTCAAGGACACCGATTGATGGGCTTGTAAGTTGTGCCTCTGCGAACTACACTACAGCCTCAACCAACAACGACTAATGACAACCAACAAATGCAACAGCCGCCGAGCTCATCCGTCAAGCCTACTCGCAATGGCTAGCAGATTCATCCATCTTCTTTCCATTCGCCTCTCGTACTCTTTCCTCATCAATGACATCGTCGCCGTCAAAAATCGTTGCAATTTCCTCCAGGTTGTAGCCCTTAGTCTCCGGGAAGAGCAAGTACGTAACGGCAAGGAATACCGCCAACAAGACACAAAATACAATATAATACTTCCATCCGATATTGTCAAGGCCGATGGGGTTCGCAAACGCAGCGATAACCAGCGACCCATAAATGGCAAACAGTTCGAGAGCAATCCCCTTGGACCGCAGCGAATATGGGAAGATTTCGGTGGGATAGCCAAACAGCAGAGGCGTCCAGGCAATGTCGTAGTGGAAGTAAAAGATGAAGAGGCACACGACGACGACGATGCCCGCAGACTTGTTGCCCGTGTCGGTGTTGACGGCCGAGCACGCCGTCCACACAATGTACGACACGAGCATGCCGATGCCGGACCAGATGAACAGGGTTCGCCGGCCGAGGCGGTCGACGAGGAAAGCGGCGCTCAGAGCGGCCCCAAAGTTGAAGATTTGGAGGAGGCCGTTGATGAGGGTTTGATCGAACGTGTCTGTGATACCGACGGTGTCGAGGACGAGGGTTAGGTAATAGGAGACCTGGGTTGTCAGCATCACCAGGCAGCCTGAAGGGATGCAGTACTCACAACTCCGATTCCGTTCCACTGAGCAAACGCACCCGTGCAAACCGCAATAAGAGTGCGTTTTCGGTTTCCGGGGGTGCTGACGAGGGCCGACCAGCCAGTGCTCCTGGCCATCTTCTCATACTGGATCGTCTCAACGATTTCCGCCAGCTCACGACTCACCAGCGGACTGTTGACCGTCTCCGGGTCGTGATACTTGGAAAGGATGGCAGCGGCCTCCGGGGCTCGGTCCTGGGCAACCAACCACCGAGGGGACTCGGGGAGCCAGTGGTAAAAGATGAGCTGGGTGGCGGGGAACAAGGCCTGCAGCCCGGAGGGAACGCGCCACGAGACCGAGTCTTGGTAGTTTTGGGTGCCAAACGTGGTCCACGAAGCGAGGATGGCGCCGAGGTAGTAAAAGGTCCAAAAGGCCGACGTGTACTTGCCGCGATGGGTCGGGTAGGCCAGCTCGGCGATGAGCATGGGGCTCGGTTGGACGACAAACATGCCGCCGAAGCCGACGATGACGCGGGACACGACGAACATGGCGTAGTTGACCGAGGCGGCCTGGATGATGGACGCGATGCAGATGAAGATGGTGCCGGCCAGAAGGATGGGCTTGCGGCCAAACTTGTCGGACAGGGTGCCGACAAAGGGAAGGGCCAGGACCGATCCGATGGATTGGGCAGCGTTTACGAGGCCGAGCATGGAGCCGGCCGGGTGGCCAAAGTATTCTCGCCATTGATGGAGAGATTGGACGCCGTTCATGAGAGAGCCTAGGTCACTTAGTCATGGTGCGTCCTCTTGACAATCTGACTTACCATCGTATCCAGAAACAGAACTTGACAGCAGCGGAATCAGGAGCAGGAGATTCAGCCTGACGAGATGCGGCTGCTGGAACCAATACTTTTTGGTCTGCGGCAAGACCTCGGCCAAGGCCACGCCGACAATCTTTGCGTCCTTGTCCACCTGGGAGACCATGATGACGGAGAGTGAGGCTCAACGGAGATGCAGATGTGGTCAAAAAGGCCGTGATGCTTCGTGCATGAGGGTGGAACCGACGGGCTCTTTAAATGGTGGCGCATCGCGACGATATCCCAACGCGTCACCTCGGAGGCATGATCCCTGAGCTTGACGTGAACATGTCAGCTTCGCCGTGTCTAATTCTCGAGCACCCCCCGGATCGTCTGCAAGCCTAAACCTGGAGAAAAAAGGCGCTGCTTTAGCCGTGGGGAACACGCGGGGAACATGGGGAAAGCCGTTGAAGGCAGCAAACGGGGTGGGTCGTCCGGAAGGGGAGAGGAGAAGGGTGAGACTCGACCGATGAGGTGAGTGGACGGCGACGCGAGTCATGACTCGAGAGATGGCTGGAAAGGCGGGTCGAGGAGACTTGACGGCTGTTGCATTCGACCCACAGAGATGAGGGCCTTGAGAAGAATAGATAGCAGGGGGGTTTGCCTCCGACTCCGGAACACACCGAGACTCGGCTGGTGGTGTTGGCTGGTCGTGATGCTACGAGTTGGCAGCGCGATGAGGCACAGGGCATCGGCCAACAGTGAGCCGCCTGTATGGTAATTGCCTAGGATCCTAGATTTGCCATTTGTAATGATATTACGGAGTTATCACTGCTAAACGACGAAGATGTCATTTGTCAGTTCAGTTACCCTACATGGCTGGAAACATGAATCTAGAAGATTAAGGCACCTGAGAGCACCGTTATCATTTTCCAGATTAATGTCACCCGCAGGCCATACATAGTCAAACCATTCTTTAAGATGAACAAGATGTATCGACTATATCAGATCTATCGAGCCGTGTACCCCCCGTCAACAATAAAATCTGCCCCCGTCGTGTACGAGCTCGCATCGCTCGACAGATACAAATACACGCCCCTCAACTCCCTCGGGTCCGCGTCCCTCCGCAAGGGCGTCAGGCCGAACCACTCCTCCTTCATCTCAAAAGGGCAGTCGCCCGAGATGGCTGTGTCGATGTAGCCGGGGCTCACCGAGTTGATTCGTCCTCCCCATTTCGCCCACTCCACGGCCAGGCTCCTCGCTAGGTGGATGCACCCGGCCTTGCAGGCGTTGTAGCACGTCTGCTCCTGCGGCACGTTGGCCGCGTGTCCGCTCATGCTGGCCGTGACGACGGCGACGCCGCGCTGCTGCTCGCGGAAGACGAGGCCGGCCGCCCGGAGGCAGTAATAAGCCCCGTCAAAGTCGGTGGCCCGGACCTTGTCCCAGTCCGACACCTTGTCATCGAGCCCGCCGGCCTTTGTCGGGATGCCCGCGTTGGCAATCATGACGTCCAGCCGCCCAAAGTCGGCGACGACCTGGGCCACGGCCGCCTCGACGTCGGCATACTTGCGGATGTCGACCTGGTAGGTCTGTACCTTGACGCCAAAGTCGGCGCTGATCTTGTCTTGCAGTTCCTGGGCCGAGGTGGAGCTGTAGTACCACAGAGCAAGCTGTCGAGGGTTAATAATGTTGATAATGAGGGTTTTTCGAGGACTTACATTGGCACCAGCTTCGGCAAGGCCCCGGGCAATCTCGTAGCCAATGCCGCCGCAGCCACCGGTGATGATGACTGTGCGGCCGTCCATTCTGAATGACTTGAACAGACTGTCCTCGATGGGGGGGTTGGGTCTGCGGATGGACTGGCGTCCGTTGGCTCCGTTTGTGGCCGACATGATGGGAGGATGGTGAATGCAAGTCGTTATGACGTGGGATAACTAGGAGGACAATGCGAGTGTAGATGTTGCTCTCGGTGTGCGATGGAGCGAGTCAACCACGCTTCAAATACAGAACGAAGCCGTCCAAGGGGAACGGGTGTGGACCATGTGTGGGACAGCCGGACGGAATGGCCCTCCGGGAACCGGTGTGCATTTCCCATGCTGCGGACAGGTTACTCGAGCGGGTGGTTGTCACCCTGGTGGAGTACATAGAACAAGGATCGGACTGCAACGCTGGCTGACCACTGAAGGAGATGCTTCGAGTAAGACTGTAGTATTGATCATGCCATGCAAAGCTGGGCATCAATGTCAACCCGACTATTCCTCAATGCTCTCAATCAGGACATCATAGCGTCCTTTACTGTGCTCCATGACGTATTCCCCATTAACCAGGTCGTTCTCATCCGTCCTCTTCAGCGCCATGTCCATAGTGCTCTCAATCCCAGACTCAAGATGCCTCCTCGCAACCCTCACCCTCGCCAGCGCCGCCTCAACCGTAACCAACCAGCGATCATCGACGGCAGCGGCGATGCCTTCCCAGGGCTCACCGTTGCACAACAGATAGTTCCCCTCAAGGATGCACACCTGCACATCGGCCCCGACTATTAGGCCGCCGGCAACAGGGTCTTTCAGGGCATGGTCAAACGTGGGCGCCAACACATGGCGTCTCCCGGCGGCGCTGCGCAGCTCACGCACCAAGTTGACGGCCCCCGTGCCATCAAAGGTCCAGGGCGCGCCGCGGCGGGCGAGGGCCTCCGCGGCGTTGGGAAGGGCGCGGAGCGTGGCGAGCGGGAGGTGGAAGCCGTCGACGGAGATGGCGACGGCAGATGGGGCCGAGGGGGTGGACTGCAGGCGGAGCACGACCTGGTGGGCGATGGTCGACTTGCCGGAGCCTGGGGGGCCGCCGAGGGCGATTAAGAGTCGGGGTTGGGGTTGGGGTTGAAGGGTGGTGAAGTGCGTGGTGATGCGGTCGGCGAGGGATCGGTAGAGGGCGTCCATGTTTCTTGCTTTGTCTTTGACCCTTTGCTCTTCAAACTACCTGGCCATATATCCTCATCCAAGACGTAACCGGTCTAATGCCGGCCGGGGCTCTGTCACCCTCCCCGCACGCAGCCTCCACACTGTCCATGATGATATGCCGACTGGCGACGACTTAAACACGCAGACAATCTCACTTTCGATCCCTCTCTGCAACTATCAAGGTCCCCCAGCTCGCAACCATGTCTGAAACCGCAAGTCCCCCGTCACAACCCATCACCACATAGGTACCCTCACTAACACCCAGCAGAACCCCGCCTTCGTCCTCCAGTCGGTCAACAACGTCTCCTTCGAGAACCGCCCGGTGCGCCCCCTCAAGGACGACCACGACGTCCGCGTCCACGTGCAGCAGACGGGCATCTGCGGCAGCGACGTGCACTACTGGGCGCGCGGCCGCATCGGCGACTTTGTCCTGACGAGCCCCATCATCCTCGGCCACGAGAGCGCCGGCGTCGTCGTCGAGGCCGGCCCCAAGGTCAAGAAGATCAAGGTCGGTGACCG
Source organism: Thelonectria blattea (assembly GCA_024115155.1). Classification (NCBI taxonomy): domain Eukaryota; kingdom Fungi; phylum Ascomycota; class Sordariomycetes; order Hypocreales; family Nectriaceae; genus Thelonectria; species Thelonectria blattea. The sequence goes on from JAMQMW010002384.1 coordinate 97,457, forward strand.
CGTCGCCATCGAGCCCGGCGTGCCCTGCCGGCGCTGCGACTTCTGCCGCTCCGGCGCCTACAACCTCTGCGAGGATACCGTCTTCGCCGCCACGCCGCCACATGACGGCACGCTGCAAAAGTACTACGACGTCGCGGCCGACTACGTCTACCCCATCCCCGACGCTATGACGGCCGAGGACGGCGCATTGGTCGAGCCTGTGGCCGTGGCCGTGCAAATTGTCAAGGTGAGCAACCTCCGTGCCGGCCAGTCGGTGCTCGTCTTCGGCTGCGGGCCCATCGGTGTGCTCTGCCAGGCCGTCGCAAAAGCCGCGGGGGCTAGCCGCGTCATCGGCGTCGACCTGTCCGAGTCGCGAGCGCAGTTTGCGCGCGAGTTCGCCGCCGACGGCGTCTACGTGTCCAAGACAAAGCCCGACTCGGCCGAAGACCCGGTGGCGTCTTCTCGGGCCATGGGCGAGCGCATAGTGGCCGAGTACGGGCTGGGAGAGGGCGCCGACGTGGTGCTCGAGTGCACGGGGGCCGAGGCGTGCATCCAGGCTGGCGTGTTTGCGGCCAAGAAGGGCGGCACCTACGTGCAGGCCGGCATGGGACGGGAGAACGTCGTCTTTCCCATCACGACAGCGTGCATCCGCGCCCTGACGGTCAAGGGGTCGATCCGGTACTCGACGGGGTGCTATCCCGAGGCCATCAGGCTGATTGCCGCGGGAAAGATCCAGCCCAAGAAGCTGATTACGCATCGGTTCAAGTTTGAGGAGGCCGAGGAGGCATTTAAGCTGGTGCGACAGGCACAGGAGAATACGCTCAAGGTGATTATTGAGGGAGTGCAGAATAATAATTAGGAGTGTAGAAATGAACTACCTACTGTTGTATGGTTATTGTCACCTTAGTGTAACGGTACCGCTGTGTCTTTTGGCGAGTGACTCTAATTCATAAGGATTATGTCAATAAAGTCGAGCCTTTTCAGGTCAATAGTACGTGATTAATGGTCTACAAGTTCATCTCTGAATTGGAGTGGCACGACTGAGCCTCCGAGGACCCTGGCCCCTGGGCCCCTGGGTGGCTCGCTCAACCAAAGTCTTGCCGGCAGCCTGTTTCTCAGAAGCCACTCCATGACCTGTCCAGACTCAAGTTGGGATAATCTCGTCCAGAAAACACCCGGGGCAACAAGAGAAAAATGCCGGTATCACGGTCGACAGTCACCCTAGGTCCCCAACCCCGCTCACCCTCCCGGAGAGGGTCAACCGAACGACCTCCCGCTCCCACACACACTCGTAGACCCCTTACACACGAACACTGCTTTAAATCCCGGTCGAGTCACCCATGCAAGCCGGAAGAATTGCCATCCGCATTCACCTGCCCACCTCGCCGTGTTAGTCTCACCATGGTCCTCGCCGCGCACCCCGATCCCACTGCCCCCGTGCTGTCGCACTTCTCCCTCCAAGGAAAGACGGCCCTCGTCACAGGCGCATCGCGAGGCATTGGCCTCCAAGTCGCCACAGGCCTCCTCGAAGCCGGCGCGTCCGTGGCCATCACCTACTCGACCACCAGCGAGGCCGAAATCGCCGCCCTCGTGGCCTCCCTCTCGGCCGCAAACCCCGGCCGCACCGTCAAGGCCTACCAGTGCAACGTCACTGACCGCGCCGCCGTGCACACCGTCGTCGAGGCCGCTGCGGAAGCCCTCGGCGGGCTGGACGTCGTCGTGGCCAACGCGGGCATCGCCGACCACATCCCCGCCGAGGACTACCCGGAGGACAAGTTCCGACACCTGCTCGACGTCAACTTTCACGGCGCCTTTTGGACGGCGCAGGCGGCGGCGGGCGTCATGAAGGGCCGCAAGACGCGCGGGAGCATCGTCTTCACGGCGAGCGTGAGCGCCGTCCTCGTCAACGTGCCTCAGACGCAGGCCGCCTACAACGCGAGCAAGGCGGCCGTAGTGCACCTGGCTAAGAGCCTGGCTGTGGAGTGGGTTGATTTCGCTCGGGTGAATTGCGTGTCGCCCGTGAGTCTTCCGCATGGTTGGGATGTTTGATGCGCGTCGTGCTAATTAGCTGAAGGGCTTTATCGCTACGGATATGCTGGATGTTCATCCCAAGGAGTGGAGGGATAGGTGGTTTACTATGATTCCCGGAGCGAGGTTGTGCGAGCCTGCTGAGCTTAAAGGATCGTATGTGTTTTTGGCCAGTGATGCTAGTAGCTACATGACAGGTAAGTCATTTGACCGCTTGATAGAAAAGTGTTAACGCTATAATAGGGGCCAACTTGGTTATTGATGGTGGATATACTCTCCCGTAAACTGCGCAGTAGATATATATAAAAGATTTGTAGGCACTAGTTAAATCCATCTTTCCCGGCTACTTCATCCCGTCGCGAACCGTCGTGAAAAGGTTGAGGCGGGAATGGAACGTATAGTTATTGTGGACTCGGAGTGAGTGGAGGAGGAGACGTCCGATGATGTTGAGCCTGGGATCCGAACTTATGTTGCGCACCTGCGGAGGAGCGGGAAATAATCCTGCTCGGTTACTCCAGCTGACCTGACTTGCCTAAAGCGACAGCTTATTAGTAGTTACGTTGCTGCTGTCCAAACTACTGTATGACCCGTAGCATCAGAGAGTTTCATTATCTTCGTTATTTTAGCCTATTACAATTTACTGCCATTTCACAGGATCTCCATATCGCCCCTTCCACCCCTCTACATATCTTCCTTTACATTCTGCCTTCTTTTTGACTCTCCAAGCCTCAGCAAGCTCCTCCATAGTAACTTCTTGCTTAACCTCCTCCGGTTTAGAAGCAGAGGCCCACGCTCCGTTTAGCACACCAAGTGTCTCCAGGCGACTCCTGTCCCAAAAGACGTATCCCCACCTACGGTATTTCCAATCCAAGGGCGAGTACACGCCTGGCGATGACCCGGCAGTTAATGATAGCCGGTAGACCTGAGAGGCATACAAATAGAGGCTTCAGCTTCGCTTAGTAGCATGGGGTGGCAGACCTGGACCACCCTGCCAGCATACCTATTTTACGTCTCTTATCCTCAACTGTCTTTATTACAGCCTTGAGATCTGAGTTATCCCTGAGGAGAGCGCCACGTTCTGAAGCGCCCGTTTCCCCCTTGAACCCTCCATCAATTGATTCACCGGTCGCTCATCCTCCTTCAATGACCTCCAACGCCAAGCCTTCACCACCGGTCTGTCCAGTCCCTTGCCCTCAACAATATCGACCACCCAGCTTCCAATAGTAGGGAGATACTTAAAAGCATGCCCACTACCCGCCGTGGCAACCATCAGACCATCCTTGTTAGGCACCCGGTCGACAATGAAGTGGTTATCGAAAGAATCAGTATACCAGCACAGCCTTGTGAGTGAGATATCAACGTTGGCCAGTTCCGGTAGGTATTCTTCGGTGAACTTGCGGACGACCTTGATCGCCTGGGCGGGTATCTTTTGAATCTGTTCGTCTTCGGTCCAGCGGGTGATGGGAACACTGCGTTCGCGACCGTCAGCTTGGACACGAGGGTTAGTATATTTCGTTCCTCGGTAGCCAATCTTGAGCTGGCCGTGCTCATCGACAGGGAATCCGTATAATCCAGCTTCAGCTCCCTCGGTAATCTTGAATGACCACGCAGGAAACGTAGACGGTGAGAAGCGTGAGCGGAGGTCTTCTGGAAGCTTGAAGATGACGACGGAGCCGGCCGTTGTCTCAGCAAAGCCATCCAGTGACGGCACTAAACTCGGGGTCCACCCGCCACAGGCCATGATGGTGAGGGCGGCCTGGTGTGTTTCTCCATCGGCAGTGCGGACGCCCACTATCTTGTTTGCTTGGCCTTGCACAGTTGCGATGACCTTTCCTGCAACTGGGTCCAGGAGAAAGCGAACGCCTAGACGCTTGGCTTTGTGCAAGGCAAAGCGACAGGCCTTGTCTGCCAGAGTGATGCCGCCAGTGGTGTCCAACACACCGAGTAGCTCCTTTGAGAAGGGCTGCATGTTCGATGCCAGCCCTCTTTGCTCAGCTAGGCGCAGGTGCTCCTTGTTGTTGTTCACAAGTTGCGTGTTGCGGTGCCCAGCCTTGTCCATATTCTCGATCGTCGCCTTCTCAAACGGAGGCAAGGTGTTTGCATCGGTACAGGAAAGATCGCCGTTGTTGATCCAAATATCATCTTGCGAGGTCATACCCGGAGGCACTTCGGAGCCTCCACGCCGGAGCTCTTCGGTCCACAAGTCCCAAGCTTTGATGGCATCGAGACTCAGCTTCTGGTACATTGACTGAGAGCCGTAGGCTGAGCGGATGATCTTGTTGATGTCTTGATGAAAGCGTCAGTCAGGGGAAGATTTCAGGACTCGTTGGGTAGTAGCTAACCGGCGGAAGCGGCATCACAGCCCTCCATGTATGAATACAGGGTCTTTTCATACGGCTGCTTGTCGATAAGGGTCACGTTTGTGTATCCTCTCTGTGCCAAGTGAATGACGGTGCTAAGGCCGAATAGACCAGCACCGACGACAATAATTGCGTCCGTCTTGGTAGGAGGGGCAGTGTCGGCGGGCATGTTGAATTAATAGCAGTGAAGGGCGATGGTTGGTGATGGAATGATATGTCAGAGATGGCGTCGAGCCAACATTGAAGGAAGCCCTGAAAGATATACGCGCCCGCTGCTGAACTGATGGCCACCCACTCCGATGGCACGCCGATTGGGGCAGGTTTTTGACTCAGCTGGTATGGTAGAGCAGGATAGTATGGACTGCCGAAAAGCTCCCTTTGAGCAATCGGTGATGGTATGGGTTTGCCTCGAGCTGCTAAGCCGCCCGAAGCCGTTCAATTCGTTTCCGATCCGATGCAATGGAAACTCCCGTCGCCTCGCCGGATCAGCGACACTGGAGTTTCAAGTTATGGATGTGGGCAATTCATCACTCAGAAAGACGGCACAGATTTGGTCACTTCGTTATCTGGCTTGCTCTTTCACAATGGCACTCGAGCATCGGAAACGGCCATGATGACCCCAGATGTCGGAAATAACACCGGCAAATGCCGATGCACGACAGGGATAACTCGTGGTGCTATTGGGCGACCGGAACATTTCAGTGCTTCAAGGCCTTGAACCCATCAATCGGGATTGGTCCTCGGATTGAACCGGTGCTGTGTCCACAGATAAGCCAAGACATCCAATATTCCGTGTTAGTCACAAGTTAGTCTGGGTGGCTAAAGTGGCGGCTCTGACTCGCCCGCCCCAGCAGGAACTTGAGCCAGAACTGTCCATGTTTCCGTCACCATCTCTCGGAATAGACGCCTTTCACGGAAATGGCAAGCCTTTCTGCAACCATGTCCCAGTTACCCCGCGCATTCTAGTCTTACGTAGGTCACGATATTCAACCAACGCTTATCTCGCCAAGTTTTCGAGACCAGGGCCTTCCTTGAATGTCATGAATCGACTCGTGATATCGAACACAGGCCAGGGTCAAGGTGAGTTTTCCCCAGGTCCTAAAAGAGGAAGACGCAGACGGGATCGATTGATACCTTGGTGTTCATGCAGGTATTTAACATGACACCTTCCTCCCCAGATCGCCATACGAATTCGAGACAGAGCTCGATCTAATACACCGAATTTAACAATACTTCGAGACTTTCACCATGGCCCGAACCGAAGAAGATTTCAACGATCCGGCTTGGCCTCCAGGCACTGTCCAGCTGAAAGGTGAGCAAGCCCAATGCAAATCTGCTTGATCAAGTATCTGGTCCACTCATACCCTGTTTTTCCAGAAGAGGATCAGTCAGAGGTCACCATCCTGCAGCCACAGCCTACGCGAGACCCCAATGATCCACTGGTCAGTTGCTTTCTCCGAAGCGCTTGTACGAGAGAAATGCTGACACCGATTTCAGAATTGGCCAAAAGGCCTAAAGTATCTAAACTTTGGCCTTGCAGCATTCTACTCCATGATGGTTTTCGCATTGTAAGTAAAGAGTCTAGAACTTGAATCTGTAGTTGCTGACCCATGTCTAGCATCGATGTCGCCACACCGACCTGGGGTCCCACGCATGAAGAACTGGGCTTCAGCTATGACATGCTGAATAACAGCTATGCTGCTGGATGTGGCGCCCTCGCCGTCGGAGCCGTTGTGCTGATCCCTTTTGCCCTCAAGTACGGCCGCCGCCCCGTCTACATCTTCAGTACGGCCATCCAAGTGGGCGTTTCCATCTGGTCTGCCCGTCAGCAGACCGTGGCAGATTTGATGCTCGTCAATATCATCAGCTGCTTTGTCGGTGCTCTCGCCGAGGTGGTCGTGCAGATGACCGTCGCCGACGTCTTCTTTGTCAACCAACGCGGAACCATGAACAGTTTGTTCTTCTGGTCCACGAGAATCGGCGCCTCGTTGGCACCCATGGCAGCGGGCTATTCTACCGTCTCTCAGGGCTGGCGCTGGGTTTGGTGGTGGGTTGCCATCTTCTTCGGGTTGCTCTTGGTAGCTATGATATTCCTCTACGAGGAGACCAAATTTGTTCCCCCCATGATTGAGGGGGTTGGCTTAACTCATGAAACGAATGCTGATACTGCCGAGGATAAAGAAAAGAAGGATCCTGAGCTGGCTCGTACTACAAGCGACGCTGGCGTCCAGCTAACAGCCACTTCTATCGACCCTACCATTCCCAGAAAGACATACAAGCAGCGCCTCGCTCTTACGACTTCATCCCCGGGATCTCTCCACTCACTCTTCCGTCACTGCTACCAACCGTTCCAGATCCTCATTTCAGTTCCAGGCGTCTTTTACATGTCCCTCGTCTACGACGGCATGATGGTCGCATCCAACGTCATCGTCACAACCGTTTCCAACTGGATGACCCGGGCGCCGTACAACTTTGACGCCTCTCAAATTGGGTTGATGAGCCTTGCTCCATTCATCGGATCGACGCTGGGTACTCTCATCTGTGGTCCCTTTAGCGACTGGCTGATTCTATTCCTGGCCAAGCGAAACAATGGCGTCTACGAGCCCGAGATGCGCCTCTGGGCCATGACGGCCTTTGCCCCCTTTGTCCCAATTGGGATGATCTTGTTTGGGGTCGGAATCAACAACGGTTGGCCCTGGCCTATTCTCGCCATAGGCTACGGCATGTGTAGTTTTGGCACTGCCCCAGCGGGCACCATTGCTCTGACGTACATCACGGACGCCTACACCGAGGTACAACACCTGCACATCCCCATGTTTTACAGTGCTAACTTGCTTCTCTGAATGTTAGATTGTCGGTGACGCCATGGTCGGAGTCACGTTTACTCGCAATATGTGCTCTACGATGTTCATCTTTGCGCTGCCGCCGTGGATTGCCGCCGCGGGGCTGCAAAGTGTCTACATTACCATGGGCGTCCTGATTTCTGCCATTCTATTTGGCAGCGGAATCTTTATTGCATTTGGCAAGAGATTCCGGTTCCTGTTCCGCAAAACATATCGGCGCTTTGCTCTGAAGCAGTTTGAGCCCCGGGTTTTGTAGGGGTGGCACTGAAGCATCGGAGCATGTCCTTGACCTTTGAGGGACATATGGTTGTCATCAATGATCGGAGAGCTGCCTGATGCCATTTTGCCATCACGCCGTCTGATAATCTACCTTTCACTCCTGTCCAGCTATAAGTGTGTGGGTTGGAATCCAGCCTGGTTTGAGGCCAACGAGATGGATCTCGTTCCCAATATAATCTTCACATTGTCTATAATACCCAGCCGGATGGCTTGCTGCTCGTCTAGTTTCCAACATGGCCATGTGAACAAAGCCCTA